>JAZGTJ010002970.1:0-38490 GCA_036877575.1 Botia almorhae
ATATGTTCCTTTAGATAAACACAACATTAATCACTAGACCAGCTGTCTTACAAACTATTATTTCAAAAAGTCCAAACAATTAAGCACAAGCAATACTTCACCTATCCAATAAAAGATTCTACATTTCTAGGCTGGCTTTCAGATAATGTCAGTAGACTGTCTAGTAGCATTTTTATTCTCACATTCATTTGGAAACTCCGTCTCAGACTTTAAAAATTACACGCAATTTAGAACTACTATCTGCACCAATGAACTAAACATGAAGCAAAGCATGAGGTCATTGAAATTGTCACTGAACTGAACTACTCTTTGAACTTTTACATACTCTGTGAAGATGTTTCTCAGTATGTAGAAGTGATTTCGGCAGGTTGCTCCACACCAACCACCCAGAGAACGAATCCCTGCGTGCCATT
This sequence comes from Botia almorhae, assembly GCA_036877575.1. Lineage (NCBI taxonomy): Eukaryota > Metazoa > Chordata > Actinopteri > Cypriniformes > Botiidae > Botia > Botia almorhae. The sequence continues at coordinate 414 of JAZGTJ010002970.1, forward strand.
AGCATTCTTAACCTCTAAAATTAAGAATGCAATTACTATTACACAAAAGAGAAGACAGACGCTTCTTCTCCTTAGTGTGGCATGATGGGTATTATGGTAATTAGTTGACAGAAGGTTAAAGGCAATATGTTTTAAAGTAATCAGCACGTCACACTCCCGGCATTTGAAATGGCAGGATGAAAGGCAGAGGTTTGGTTTATTAGCAGTGCTGGGAAAAGTCAGCTTTTCTAACATTACAGAGAAAATCTTGCAGAGGGATTTCAAACGTTGGCTATTTTAAGGGATGTCTGCAGGGCTGAGATAGGAAGAGGTTCATGACTGGGTCCGTTTGGACGGGACGAAAGCGTCACTCATGTTGAAAGTCTTTCACCTCTCTGTCCTTCCGTGACAATTGCAGGCGAACGTTGACAAGGTTTTTCCCCTGGGAATTTATTTGCCAGGCTTTGTCTAAAGCCTATGTCAAATGCAATTTGATTTGCTTCCCTGAAATTAAAATTATCTTTATTAGAGGGTAACCAGCCATTAGTTTACAGCGTATATTTGCCAATATCATTTGCATATTGCTTTCACAATAACACCGGGAAGCAATGTTTTAAACAGCGAAAACAAAAAAGAAAACAAAACAGCAAGGCAATCCGTAAGTAAGTTTGAAAATGGCAATGTAAATTTGAATTCCGTCTCTCTTGCCTTATTCAATCTGGTTATGAAGATCTGTGCAGGTTCCAATGCAAAAATTTAGTGCAGGTTCTCACTTATTTTATTAATAATTAGGGGTGTTTACTAAGGTAAGCAGCACTATTATTATTTCTCATACTTAGGATTGGGTATTTGAACAAACCTCTACCATCAGTATTGCTAACCTTGTATTAAATTCTAACTTGGCCTTACTGTAACTTAAGTATTAAACTTTGGCACATAAGTCATTGAGAAAGGGCGTGATATAACTTTTTTAATTGGCCGGGTGTATGATTTTATCATACAGATGATAAAATGTTCAAGGGATTGAAGGGGTCATAGAGGCTTGGTGGTGGGGACTGTTGAACAGTAAGCAACCGTACTAAATGTAATGCCAAACATACAGGCGAGTTTTTCATGGGCAACCACTTTCTTCAGTAAATATACTATAATATATGTCTAATATATTAATACTATAATATATCCAGTCACACATCCTGTGTTTGAGCGACACATAGGTGTTTTCTTGACTTTCGTGGAAACACTGGAGCACTGATTAAAAAATAAAGAGAATATAATGTCTTTTCTACACCATGACAGGCTGTATAGAGTTGGTATGTGCTGCAACGTGCTTTGAGAGGTGTTGAAGTGTATATGAAGTTCACCCCAGTCATTAACAGTAAGGGCTTTGTGATCAGGGTAATTGTGGCTAATAACTCAGAGCAGAGAGCAGGGGCTCCTCACTCTGCAGAGGTACAAGCACCCTGAGGGTCAAATAGTGCAGGCAAGTCACGATATCATGGTCACCATTTATCTTTATTTCTTTGTCTTTCTCATAATGTATCTTCACTCTTGTTGTAAAATTTAAGCTCTGTACTTTTATGTAAATAAATGTGTAATAAAATGGCCCTTCTCTAAGCTTCACCTTAAGAATGTTACTATATAAATATAAAATTATTTTTAAAGTCCCTTACTGCTGAAACACAACTACTAATAATTTCTAGTTTACTAAATAAGCGGACCATATCATACAAATAATAATAATATTAAAAGTTTTTTCCTATCTTTTCTTGATTTAAAAAAAACTATAATGGTTTAAAAAATTATACCACAGTGATGTAACAGCCAGCTAATTAACCTTGAGTGTATGTGAAGAGAATAGCTACAGGGCACTTTACAAACCAGGAAGACATCAGCACTTGTGCCCTTTGCAAAAAAAAAACATAGAATTGTATTAAAGAGACAGTTCCCACCAAACTGAATCTTCTATTATCAGTCCTGTCCCAAATACGGATAAATCACTTGATGGGGAAACCAATATAAGTGCAACCCACACCAGGTGTCACATTCATTATTGAAAGGCTCCCCTTCACACTCATAACATACCCCTAATACAATCTTTTGTGAAACCCACCCTAGAACATTATACTACACAAAGTGTAATATTTTGAACCATTAATCAAACATATATGATTGTCTTTGTTCTTTAGAACACAAAAGTAGATATTTAGCAAGGAGATATCCAGGCTGTGCATCATGAAGATGTCTTATTTTAAACTACACAAATCACAGTGGCTAAATAAAGAAAAGTATGCTTTAATACAAGGAAATACCTAAATAAATAGTTTGGGACTATTTAAAAATAGAAACCAGTACCTGAATTAATATTGCCATTAATAAGTCCAGCTAAACAATGCATCAGTTCTGAAATGCAAGATAGCAGTACACGTATCTAATGCCTAAATAACTTAATCAGCCTCATTAAAAGTTTGTAAAATAGAACAGCTGTACAGAGCAACATAATTTTTTGCAATACTACAGCAGAAATTAGACTGGCTTAATCAAAAACGAAAGCATCTGTGATTAAAAAAATGTGATTCCATAAATCAGGTAAGTTCATTCGCCTGTAACGTTAAATACAGCACCTTGTTATATTGGTGGTACTTATCCAGAGCAGATGCCTGTTCACCCAACACTAATATCATCATAGAGGGAAAGGAAATGTTTGTCTGGTGCATCTTTCTAAAATCTCCCTCTTAATTGCTGTTATTTGTCGCTGTGGAATATTGATAGCGCTGGAGGGAAAGATTGGCAGCTGCATGAATCGTTATTAGTCGGCCTGTTGGCAGAGGCAAAAGGGTTCGATATACAGACGCTCACCATCGGCAGGGCCCGGGGGAGATGGCTACCCTCTCACACAAGAGATAATTACCCATCTGAGAACCACTGCGCCCAGGGCAGCAGACACACACACACAAACACACACACACACACACACAAAGCTTGTGCCGGGGGAAGCTCACACTGTAATATTTACACAGGTGATCAGGATTGATCATTGGTAAACTGGTAAACAGTACTGTGCAAAAGTCTTACGCCACAACCATACATATTATATGATGACTGACCATACATTTTTGATTTTCGTCTCTTTTTTGTTATGATACAAACAGAAAATACAGATAACGTACACAAATTAAAACATTTTTTCATCAAAATATCTTCAGGTTAAAATCAGTATTTAGTGTGACCTCCCTTGGCACAAAGCACATCTTGATCTGTGTTAGGGAGAATTAGAAATTAAGTTTCCATTACAGTAAGGTTTAAGGGAGCCTACTGCTCAAGTGTAAGAGAGGTCACACTAAATACTTGCCACTTTAACCTACAGAAGATTTTTTTTTTATTACTGCATATAAATGTCCAATATTTTCTGGTCTATATATGGTCATGATTTCATGGTGGCCTAGATGGATAGACAGACAGACAGACAGGACAGATAAAGAAAGAGAAAAGTCACAGAAGTTACAGTTATGAGACTGTATAAGAAGTATACAGTTATTAGGAAAATAAGCAGAATCAACACTTTTAACAGATGGGATGTTTTTACACCAGTGTGCATGATGTTACTGTTTAAATGTATTCCGCTAACAGTAAATCTGTGCTTAGCGGGTGCTGAAGTTGCATGTCGTGTATTTAATTGCTGACATTTAATCAATAGATTTAAATGGCAGAGGAGACCTATTATTTGCTGGTTCATCAATCCTGCACGACAAAGTGAAAGTGAGTTGAGATAATTGTGAAGCAAGAGGTTTTCAGTAAAGGTCAAAAGTAGTTTGTTCAGGGGATCAGTGTGAGGATTTGTAGCTTGAGTTGGCAACAGCCCAAAGTACACTCATTACATCAGAATGCCATGTGTGAACAGACGAGCAAACAGACTCTCTCTCTCTCTCGCTCAAACATATGACTGATTTAATTGATTTCAAAGAAATCAGAGTTTAAATGTAACTTTTTAATTTGAGTGTTACTGTAACTTTTTACAGTAATTTTACATTTTTTACAGTATTTTTTATTTATTTTCATAAAAATATTTAGCAGTCTGAAAGTTTTGTTTTTGTTTGAAGACTACTCATTAAAACTATGTTATCTATAACATAAATAAATTCACTTATAAAATAAATAAATAATATTTTGTCATTATTTACTTTGGTATTGTTTCATCCTAGTGACTTCTTCTTCCTGTCAGCAGAAGAGAAAATGTCCCAAAATGTATTTCTCTCATTTCTCTCTATTTCTCTCAAGTTGCTTTGGATGTGGTGTTGTTGTCTTCCAAATAGACTTCTGATGTCCTAACCATGTATCTCTGCGTAGTCTTGGCAAAAGCACACAGAAGCATGCAAACAGCATTTTAAGCAGCAGTGAACACCACCTGCTGCTCGCTCCTTGGAGTTCAGGCCGGCGGGACTTGATTAATCATCATAAGACAGACTCTCTGTCATCACACCAGCTTTAATTATGAAAGCTATAAATAATCTTTTCTAGAACTGTATAGATCATCTGCACTGAGGCGTCCACAACAGGTGGATATTTTGTCTCCTCTACGGTGTCTCCTGTGTCATCGAGTCAGCGTGATGTATTGCTAAGCGGCGATTTCTCGCCTGTGAAATACACTCTGTCCCGCGTTACTTATTGTCTGTATCTGGCACCAAATAAAACAATGTGAGAAATTATATCCATTATTGTAAAGGTGTGCGGGACATGTGGGTTTAATAAATAGCGTGAGCTGACAAAAAAATAATGAAAGAATGGCAAAGAAATAATGAAAGAATCTGACAGAGCAAAAGCCAAGATAACATGCACCCATTTGTCACACTTCCAGAATGGTGAATTTTTGTCAAGTTTTGCATTTATGAACGGGTTACAGCAATCTAACACAGCTGACCAAGGATATCAACAATCCGCCGCAGGTACCCTGTGTGCCAAGATACATTAGAGATTTTCATGGGAAAGGAATAAAGGAAAAAGAATTCTAATAAATTCAAAGACATGATGTCCATTCATCTCTCGCTGCTGCTTGCTGAATAAAGGCTTCTGTGAATTCAGTTTATTATCAGTGGACCGCAAAGTCTGTGCCACTTGATTTCCCCGTGCAGTCAATAAATTGAGCAAGGCCACGACTGTATTGTGAGCTTCCGAACGGCGCATGTAAGCTCAAGAGCCACCAGATTTCTACAATGATTCTTGCTCTCAGCGTTAAAGCTGTACCTTTCAAAATTCATGGAAAAAGTGGTGTGATGAACCTCTTGCTTTCGAGTGGCACAAAAGCTGCTCACAATTTTTCTTGGTCTAATAAGGACAAGAGCTCTCGGGTTCAAAGGGATTACTTTGTGTATTTACATAGCACCACACTGATGTGTAGTAAGCCTGCACACTGTCAAGAGGAAAGGCAGGATGAACATCTAGTCTTTTAATGCGGGTTTTTGAAGAAATGGGTGTTTGCTCAGGCAAAAGTCACCTCTATAATGCTTATATTTTACTTTTTAGTATGTGTTTGTGTGTAGGGTAAGGAAACCCTTTTGAACACTGATCTGTTTTGTACTCTGTCAATAATGTTTTTTATTTAATTTTAATGAAGTTATTGATTGCAGCTTAAAACCCAGAACACCAAGTATAAATAACATTAGTGGTGCCTGCCTTAACAAAAACTACCAGTTATAATATAGAGGCCTTTTTTGACATGATTTCATATACTACCCACATCTTAAATATTAATAATAACATTTTGCACTCATCCATGCATAACAACGATGACCTATTTAGATTGTGAATAAGTAGCTCTGCGTAAGAGGTACTCTGCAAATAGAGAAATACATAACATTAAGTATGATCTCAGCCCTCTATGTCTGTGATTAGATAAATCAACAACGGCCTGGTTGAGTCATAACAGGGTTGGTTATTAATGTCGGTGTCCTTTTGCTGCAGGTGTAGAGCTCTACCTGTCCTCATTGCACCGCGCCTGATGCTGGCATTTTTCCAGCATGGTGCGTGCATTTGTTTCTGTCTTAATTACAAAGCCATTTCTCTCTCTCTCGCACATGTCTCAGTGTAATTATTCACCCCATTATTTGATGCCTCTATCCTCCACACTTCATTATGTCCTGAGCGAGGAAGATAAATTAATTTTCTGATTAAACTACAGACACTTCAGATGGTTTTCTCTTTCTGAGCTGGCACGAGGAGTTTGGTGACACCTCACTAGTATCTCTAGCAAAATCTGACTTGATGTAGATGTTTGCCACCGCTTGTTGCCACCTATTGGTTAGCTTGCCCTAAATGTGATGCATTTAAAGGAATTTCTTTGGTTGTGCTTTACTTATGTCCAGTAAGTTCCTGCAAATTTTCTTATGAACAGTCCTTATTCTAGGATGTATTCTGTCAGAAGGTACTGGGTTTATTAACTGTATCTACGTCTTTAATGTTAAAACTTTAACTTTAATGTTTATTGCCTGGCCCTTCTTACCTCAATTGGAACACATAATGGGACCTTAATTTTTGCTTTACAAAGTAGACGTAGATATAATTTGCTATGGTAATCTTCATTACACCACAAACGCTCTCGATTAAGCTTAATTTAGTCTAACTTAAATCTAACAAATCTAGAAGATTCTGGAAGATTTCTTTGTTGAAATACATTGTTCATTCCATGTTGTAGTATAACACTAAGTACAATGTGATTTCTTTCAAAACGATTCCTTCAATAACAAGCTTTGGGTAATTTTAATTAAAAGCAGGAAGATGGCTGAGCTGTTTACCGCTTTACCCTGCTGCCAATGTGGCATCTCCTCTGATTAGGTGCATTATGGCTAATTTATGGCTGATAATTAGGCTCAGTTTCACGCTAAATTTCTCATTAAGCTGCAGGGGTTGTCGCTCCCCGTGTGGAGTTTGCACTGGCATGACTCAGAAAGTTGTGCGTGTATGGAAGACAAAGCTGGTACACATCACAAACGTCATGTACAATCTTTTTCAGTGCCCTTCTACCGCAGTCAATTATCACCCTTCATATTTCATCACTTCAGATTTATGAAAACACCATCGCACTGTGTTTGGCCAGAAGCAATTCCGTACTAAACTGTGTCCTAATTTTCTTACTTTATTGCAATCTAAAAAGACATAATTGAGTTTTAAACCAATAGATATGCTGGTAGACATAATGGGGTCCCCCTGTGTAGTTTTGCTTGGTCCTGGTCATTCAGACAGGGAAAGACTGTTAAACAATGTACAATGGCCAAACACAGTTTGTTTTGTGTTTAATTGGGGTAAATTTATCTAAAATAGCTCATACCATAATAATATAGTACTTTTTTGGTTTGTTGTTGGTAGCATTGTTGGTTTGTGACAGCCTGTACAGAAAAAAAACATTAGTAGAAATTTGAATTTCTGTATGAAACAGTTTCAGATAAAAATTTATGTGCATTCAAAAAATACACCCTTGATATTGATATCATGTTTTACGTTGCATTGAACTAAAACACTGGATCAACCAATTAGCATCCAGGTCCGGAACTATTTTATAAACTGTATATCTTATTAACATGACTGGAATACTTAATTCTGATTTTAAGAATTGAAAAGATCAGGTGTAAAACAGGTTATGCATTTGTTATGGTATTAGAGCCTAAATGTATATACATTAACAGTCTAAAACTGGATTACTATGGGACAGGCATAATAAACAAAATCTTTATTGTATGTGGAGAAATTAATTTCAAAGCAGCTTTAAAAAAGTGTTATTCTTTTATCCAGCAATTGCTTTGTTTTAGTTGTTGTTGTTTTTGTCAAATAATCAAAAAATCCTTTATCTGGTTCAATGACGTTTGATGTGCAATTTATGTAGTTTCCTATTAAAGATAACATTCACTCTGATCTTTAATTAGCAGCTTTTGTGTCGGAGACAGATTAAATAAACAAAGGGTTTGAGTTAAATGGGACCCTAATGAGAACACTAGGCAAGAGGGAAACATTTTAATTATTGTTAATTATGCAAATGAAGGTAGCAGTTTCACACAAATGAGACCGAGAGGTCATTTTTGTTTAGGAAACATTACTTATACTTATTGTGTTGCTCTGTCTACAGACAATGTTTATTGATGAAGCCTCAAGAGTCTTTGATTTCCACATTCAAGGATGGAAGTATGTCTTTGGTTTTTATATCAATGATGCACAGAACTGAGGATCTGAATAATATAGTGCTGATAACAAGAAAAATATCTAATCTCATACATGCTGTGCATGTAATGAATCTTAACTTATATAAAATCAGTCAATTAATAGTAAGATTAAGTAAGTTAAAACATTTTTAAATTCTACATACAAAATAATTTACATTTGGCAGATGCTTTTATCCAAAATGACTTGCTGTGTCTCTTTTTGCATGTCTATACGTCTGTGTATATAAATATAATACATGTTTATGTGCATCATACCTATATGACCTTGACGTTACTAGCACTCTACCAGCTAAATTACAAACAAATTCTTTCACAGACAAATAAACAATGTGGAACAATATGAAGGCAAGTAGATGATGCCAGATATTTACACTGCTAGGTTAACTATTCGTTCACATTAAAAAAATCTACAAACTCAAGAAAAATTTAAACCATTGATTGAGTGATCTATGATGTCATGTTGTCTGACATGTTGTATATCACTTCTGTAGCTACACACACAAGGTAAATTTGACCTCCATAATTTTAAGAATTGTACTCAAGCACAAATTCCTAGAAAACAATATTGCATTTAGAAGCCGCTGCAAAAAACATATGCATATGTTCAAACAAACAAAGGAGTAAATAAATGAATAAATAAAATGAGGCAGTTAAGATGATGTTACTATAATTTTGACTGTGGCTTAGGGACACATTTAGCTCAAGGTCCTGCAGTGCGGATAAAGCTTATGGAAAAGTGCATGTGGCTGCAGTTCTGGTCCATGTGCAAACAGTTAAGAGATGAAGTGCTGACAGTTTGGCTGTAAATGGGAAGAGAGCTCACATGAGAGCCAGGCCTTTTCTGCTGCTTACACTGTACACACCTGCTCAGAAAGTCACGATAAACCTTATTTAATATTCCAGGAATATTTTAGCAACGGAATGAGAGATGTGGAATTACACCCTTGTCAATGTAAAACAAATTAAGTAAATATATTATGCATGCATTTTTTGTTTTAATGTGCATTGAATTCTAGTGTATATGTTCATGTACAATTTTAGATTAAGGAATGGAGCAGCTATGTATACAGGGTGGGTAAAAGGTAACTACGCATAAATATTGGTAATAAAGTTCATATTTCTAACACAAATTTATTAAAATTATATAGAAAAATTAAAGCAAATCTTTAAATATCAATGTAAGCACCGGAGGCGTCAACCAGTTACCTCAAACGGCCGAAGCCTGTACTATCGATGCAGAAAATATATAGTCCTATTTACTATCATCTATTTAGACACTGTTTTCATTATAAGTCCAGTGATACTATACATTCTATAGCCAATTTTTAATGCCTAGTTATTTTCACCCACCCTGTGTAATATAGCAGAGGTTCTCAACTGGTTTAGCTTCAGGACCCATATAATCCACCTGTTGAGAAGGAATATAATATTCTTGAATGTTTAAAACATGCTAATTTCCATGCTATTTATTAGCCCTTGCCTTCCACATGTTCCAACACAGAGTGGTTCAGGATTAATAATATAGACACATACAACAAGGGTACAGCATAGCTCTGATTGTTTGCCCTTCGAAGAATTTGATTACAAATTACAAATGTATAACTTTTAGACTCTTGGTAAATCTGAACACAAAGTGAGATGTTGAGACACATGAGACTGAGGCATTTTTCTTCAGAGGAACGTTTGAAAAACATATATCTCAATTTGCTCTCTGTTTAATCTTATTAGCATCTAGGAAAAACACCTGAGGCATAAAGATTTCATTTGTGGTTTTTCAGAACCTTAACGTGTTCTGTAAGTACTTCTCCTCGCAGTCCCCTGTGACACACTCACACACTCATACAAACAGCTGTTACACATAGCTCTTACCTCCCTCAGGACTCATTTCACCCTCAAAGTGGCTCACCACCCTCTCCAAATCTCTCTCTAAACACGTTTACTCTCCTCCTTCACTTCCGCTGGAGTCGATAGGGTTTGTGCTGCTCTTAAATCCAAAGGAAATAGTAAGTTCATTTTTAAGAACTATACACACTGATAATGTTGTTTATGTTGTATGTTGTTTATGTTGTATTTGCTGCCTAATGCTTAATGCATCTAAAATAAATTAGCATTAAGTGCTATTTGCACAATGCGGTTTTCCCAGCTTGCAGGTTGGCTCTAAATGCAAGGTTATGAAGGATGCAGCAGACCACCGGAATCTAGCATACAGTACTTTACGGGGACTAGCACTGACTTTTGTAAATAAGGAACAATCTACAATAAGCCTCATTTACATTGAAATAGGTGTGGCTACAAGCTGTGGTTAAAAGAATGATAATGGTTTAGTTACACAGCACTTAAAAATCACTCCCTTTTTATGGACCGTTTTGGCTACTCCAGTAACCAATGTTCAGAATGTCTTTGCATTTTTTCATCAATATTTTTTAATTTCAACAACAGGACTAGCCAAGCCTGTTTTTAAAAGGAGGTATACACATACTTTTGACCATATAGTGTAGCTTCAGGGTTAATCTAATTTAGTGAATTAGTTGTAGGTTTTGAGGCTAAAATGGCACAACCATGTACTGAATCAGGCCTGATGTCACTTCCTGAAATGTTACTGATTTCACTCAGTGTGGCTTAAAAAAAGGAAAAGAGGTTTCAGGAAGCTCCCGGATAAAATATATTATCTTAATTAAACTCTATAAGCATTTACACAGAATATGAATAAAATAGCAGGCTCTTGTGCAAATAGGGCTTTTTTGCCTTGAGAAGACAAGTTATGAAGATTTATGAACACTTTAAGAGCTTGCAGAATTTCATTATTTTACATCTCTATTATGATCTTTATAAGCATGCATAATGAAATGCCTAATAAAAGATTTAATAAATGGACTTGAGTTTAAAGTCAGATGGATTTGGCATGGGAGAGGGAAAGAGGGGGTTGTCTATTGTACACACAGAACATAGAGGACTGTCACGAATGGATTAAGTACTCTGTATAAAAATGAATCCAGTTTCAATTAAAAGAGGACGATGGTGGTCTATTTCAAGTCTCTCAGCTGGAAAAAAACGAGCCACAATGAGTTAGACCTGTGTAAGGTAATATTGAAATCACTATAATTACAAGACACATTTTTCACTGTTTCTCAATGAAGGCTCTTGTCGTTTCTGTTTAATTAAAGCTTAAAACTAGGGCTCGGTGCCTAGAATTTACTAGAACCCCTTACTCTACAGCAATGGCCAGTCTGAGAAGAACTAAACCTAACTGTTAATTAAGAAAATTAATGTAATGGTTTTAATAATAGTTTAAGGGGAACATTTACTAAACCATTGCAGCTATACCAATTTAGTGTGGTAAATGCACTTATAGCACTTAATAATGTGTATTTAAATAATCACTGTAATTATTTTAAAGTTAACATGCCTTCCTTTTGTAACGAAGCATCAGGTTGTGTCGGATCCATCTGCAGTAGACTAACAAACAGGCAAGGTGGACAGTGGCAAACAGGTATGACAAAGGCAAGGCAAAGAGATAACGGTAGACAGGCGTGGGTCAAGACAGGCAGCAAACAATCCAAATAGCGATATAACAAATCCAAATACAAGGGCAGGCGGCAAGCAATCGAAAAACCAAAACCAATCCAAGTCATACATGAAAAATCACCAACAATATAAACAGGGAAAAACACTTAGAAATGATGCCGAGGCAAATCAAGACTTCGCAGAGAAGTAATGGCGGACTGTCCGGTTTTATGGAGAAGTGGAAATGGACGCAGGTGAACAAACAGGAAGTGATCAGTCCGGAGAAGTGTATGATGGTAAGAGTAGTTTTGAGAGTGCGTTCAGTATTACGGTGATGGCTCCCTCTGGCGATCCAGCGGAGGAGAAGCTGGAGCCTTAACCGTAACACCTTTAATGCAAATTAAGTTCATTAAAAGCAGAAGATTCATTATTATCAAAACAACAATATTAACATACTTGACTGATCATGGCAGCAGTAGTTGTAGTCAAGTGAAGATTTTTTCACAAATCAATAAACTTATTTTCACATTTTTCAATTCTGAACATTTAATCAGACAGCAACAATCTTGGACGTATTTTTACACGTCACAGTGCATTTGTGGCTATAGAAGGCCAAAAGAAGATATTTTACATAACTTTGTAGTCTACCTTTTAGAAAAGCCTTTTCATGCTAAGATCTTCCTATTCCCAGTTTCTGGTCTAAAAATTTACATTTACATTTTTGCATTTGGCAGACGCTTTTATCCAAAGCATTGCATTATACTATACATTGTTTCTGAGTATGTGCAATCCCTGGGATCGAACCCATGCAGGGTTTGTGAGCCTGTTTTGCATAATTTCTTTAGTTAATTATGTGATAAACACACACACACACACAACACATGTTAATAAGCTATATAAGTGGGAACAATTCATTCTTAGCAAATTCCTTTAGAATGTTTAGGAACAACAACAGGAACTTAGAAGAATGAGGTACAAACATTGATTGATGTGAAGCTTCAAAGCTATAATGCCTAAAGCATATCAGAGAACAATAAAGATGAAAAAACTAATTTAAACTTTACATCCGTTACTTCTTAAAAGCTTCACCATACATTTCCTCCAGGGAAGCTAATTTGGGATGTAATAATCTGTTTGATAACAACTTATCATTATTGATCTCTCTTTAAAAAACTCTTTAAAGCTGAAATTCTCAGAGGGCCCTGCAGAATAAAGAGCCTGTTTGTGTTTCATCATTTATTTCCTGTTCTCTGGCTTTCACCACAGGGCCTGCTCATTGCCCAATAACAAATGAGAGTGTGGAGGACAGAAGGACCAGAAGACACACAGAAAAACGAGAGGGTCATGTTCAGCATGCTTTCTGCGCACACTTTCTCTTGTTTTGTTGCTCTTTAATTAAAGTCCAGATCATATGATGTAGAATCTCATCCTCATGGCTGCTCTATCTCAGGAGGATGTCCTGGCTTATCGCTAATGTATTGATCGTTGCTGGAAGGTGCATTTGTTGGGGAGAATTTGACTTTATTTTTGAAAAAAAAGCACCTTAAGTGGCAAAGAAAACCATCTGTTTTTGTCACTTTGAGCTAGAAATGGTTCAATTAACAGAATAATTTTTGTTTGTTAAATGAACATATTTAGATGTAAATTAGAAAAAATGGCACTAAAATCCTAATAAATGTCACTAATTACTGAACTTTTTTATTATTACTATTATACTAAGTAATAATAATAATAATAAACAAAGTAATGGCAGATAACACTGTTTTTTTATCAATGGTTGCAATTTGACATTAATATTGATTTGAACTGGTGTGTGGTCACATCAGTCAGCTTGTGGCTCATCCAATCACAATTTAGAATAACATTCAGAATCTTTATAGCTCAGTATGTTTATGCACACAAGAAATTTGACACACAAACGAATTGTATTCGCTTTAACCATCAAATCTTCTTTTACTGCCATATAACTGGGCCCAGTGGAGTTTGCTTACATTGGCAAAATCACCACTAAATGACATCCTAAATTATAGGGAAATTACATTAAATTATATGGGCCTAGGGTCTCATATATAAAATATAATATTAAAATATGAGTGAGGCTTTATAGAAGTATTTATAGAAGTCCAGAATTTTACATTTAGTGACCCCTACATCTCAAACTGTAAGATACCAAGATTATGCATATGTGAGATTTTTGTTAAAAAAAGGAAGGCTAAATAAATTTCATGTTTCATATGTTTATAATTTCCCAAGTTCAGTACTTCAGTATACATTTCAATGTCACATTTTAATGTCACATTTCAATGTCACTTTATTAGTCTACTGATAAAGTGAGGCTAGTGAAACCTAATTAAATTTTACATGTTCATTTGCAGTTCTGATTTAATTGTATTAGTCACATGGCTTTTACAGCTTCATAGATTGGCTCAAAAAATGTCTACTGTCTGGAGAGCAAATATGGCAGCATTCAGTAAGATGAATAGGAATGCTAATATATTGTCCGCTGCAGTTGTTTTAGACTTCATTGAGTGCACCTTTACTTTTATTCTGTTTATTTTGGGATTTTTAGATTCACATTTACATAAGACTACATAACACTGTTGAATTCTTAAGAATTTCTCTACTGTAAATATTTCACGAAGACATTGTTCTTTAACTATCTTGGTCATTGCTGTAAATTGTCCATGGCTCGTGGAATTCAGCTTTCTGAATCTAATTACAATCGTATAGTTTCTCAGGTCAGGCCATCTTAAATCTGCCTTCCAAAAGCTAAGGATCCTATTAGGGGCCGGTAACCGCCTCACTATTTTACACCTGACTTTTTATGGTTTCTCCAATGTCACTGCATCAAAGGTTTCTTGTCTGCACATGAATCTCCTCATGCCAGAAACCTTCCACCCCATTATCTGAGTGAAGTGCCCTTCCTCAGCTATTTGTATCAGTGCCTGTCTTGCTCCATTACCCCCCCACCTCCCACCCCCCACCATAATAGGCCTTTTAGCTATTTTCTTGTCAGGATATTTTTTTCTCCCCATGCCTGTGTCTTTAAACTATCCACAGAGTATCAATGATTTGTTCTGAATTCTTTCAGTTTTGTTTTCTCTGTTACATCGCAGACATGTCATTTATATTAAATGCATGTTTGTCCACACACACACACGTTTAATTATCGGGTATCATTTAAAAAATGGGTTTTTACATTCTGTAGCATTCTATTTTATTTATACACAGCTAGTTTATGCATTATTACAGTTTGAGGGAAACCTAATTTTAAAGCATTTTTACAAATGAGGACATATATATATATATATATATATATATAGGACAGAGGGAGAGAGAGAGAGACAAAGAGAGAGATATAGAGAGATCATGTCATGCAGGTTGTTGACAAAGTATATCTATCTATCTACTGTGTCAACAACCTGCTCTTACAGTCTTACAGAGTAGAAAGAGTAGTAATTACTATTTGAACAAACCCATGAGAATTAAACTTATGTGCATATTTATTCTCTGCTACAGACATGAATGACACCTCAAATCGTCAATCACAGTTCTTGAGGAGAGGTATGACTTTTCTAGATGATTAAGTGCAAACAGATGATTCACCTGCTGATAAACACTTCTCTTACAGTGAAGAAGAGACCCGCATGTTGTGTTTTGGTAGAGGTGGATTGGCAGAATCTTAAACTCTTGTGACTTGCCTGTGTCTGCAATGACTCGCATAGAAGCACGGCGGGATAAACTGCTGGAGGCGTGTGACTGACGGGTCACAGGAGCCTCAGACTAATGCCAAAGCTCCACATCTCCAGTCATTTGTAGGAAAAAGCTTGAATGGTTCCAGGGCTCTTTTGCTCCAGGTAACTGCTGACACGCAGGTGGAGAAAGTCAACAAACCCGTGGCTACAGCAGACCAGTGCAGGCCAGAGCACGACACCACAAGCTGCACTGGATGATAACAATCAACTCACATGAACAGAAACATCCCCAAGGTCATAGCTCTTATGACACCATATACCAAATTTGTGCTTACCACAATGGATCAAAAAACATGTTACTCCACAGCAATGTTTTTGAGAGCATCTTTTGTGTTTCAATGGAAGCAACGAAATCACAGATTTGCTTACACTTAATTTTAGCAACCTACAAACCGCACTGAATATTAAATTTTAAAAATCATTTTACATATTAACATTTAACAACATAATTCCAAATCCATAATCCTTCGTAACTAGTCCCAAATTATCAATGTGATCTTAGTGTTTATGTCTGAAAGTCTAATACAACCACATATATCATAATTAAACTGTATAAATTACAGCAATACACTGTACACCCAACACAAAGTCAACACTGTGAAATATGTAAACCAATTTTGCCATCCTCTTAACAAACAGCAAAATAAAGTCTCAGACATAATTAGTGGCACAACAGACGGAAACATAAGCATATCGCTTTCTTTTCTTAGTCATTTTTTTCCCAACCTGGCTCTCCAGAGGTCAAGGGGAGGGAATATTTCTCTCCTTCGCTCCTCAGCCGCCCACTCCGCAAAGCTGCTGCCTGGAAATCAGAAGTGAAGCTGGCACTAATGAAAATAAATAGCACATTTGTCCGGCGCTAATGGTGAGCGTGGGCATGCGGTAATGCGAGCACGGCTCATGCTAGTTCAACAATGATTACTCAAAGGTTAACAGTGAGAATGGCATTAGCGTTAGCGCTCCGCAGCGATCAGCCTCCCTTAGTTACCGAAGGTCTTGCGTGTGTGTAATTGTCTTAATCAGCGGCTCAACGGCTGAATCTCGGGTGATTAGTAATGTAGGACCAAAACTTTTAGCCGATATGTTTCTGATTTTTCCAGATCAACATTTATGCTTCATTAGGGCTAAACACAAGCTGACAGGAAAAGACGCAGGCAGGAAAAGACCCATATTGCACATATTTAACCTGCATTCTTAAATTATTGTAGCGGTAACAAATGATAAATTCACCAAGTAGGACATGTAATTATCAACATCATTGTTGTTCTTGAATAACATCTCTATCAGTTTCTCTCAGATTGTAGGACTGGATTAGGGGCTTATATGCCATTTCAATTAACTTCATCCATCCTCAAATTTTTAATAGGTAGATTAAATTAATAGTAATAATAGGCAACATAGCTACCAACATAAAACAGTTTAAAGAGTCTGAAGAAAAGTTACACTGTTTTTCCACCATGTCAGCAGTTGACCTGAAAGATTAAACTTAATGTAGGACTCATGTAGGAATATGTTTTTTGAATATGTTTACCTGACTGTTTGTCAGGTATTGGGATGTTTGCCTTTAACGAAAGTTCTTCTTATCCTCCGCCATGTATGCTCATTTAAATATTTGGGCTAATTTGATTATTCTTACAGCTACCAACAGTGTAGTACTGTTTGCTCAATTTAACTGAGTTTTTTATGTTTTTGTTTCAATTTAAGTGGAAGAGTTTTTACTCTTCCACAGATTTCCTCCCCAAAAGTCACAGTAAATGTAAAAAAAAAAATCTCTGGATTTAATCTGGGCCTAATGACAGGTTTTAGATGACAAGCCTCATAAATGGCTTATCTAAAATCCGATATATTGGAGAAAAGACTGCAGCAGAAAACTGCGCTTGACTGTATCAGTGTGATCCATAACTTTCCTATGAAGCAAGGACCCATTTATTGTCGATCGCATCGGAGAGATGGCCTGTCAGTTGGGTGGGAGTTGAGCTGCTGTTTATTTTCAAATCAATACTCAATTACTATAAGGAAGATACTCTCTTGCCCATTTCCAAGACGAAATTATGAACTGCAGCAATAACACTTAGTCAAGGGAAGCAGAGGAGTATTAACTCATGATGCAGAAGGGGGCTATAACTAGCCGGATATTTGATCAAACAGCTCCGCCCCCTCTCTACCTCTCCTCTAGCCTTTAATTAATCACTCCGTAAAAGGCCTTTCAGGAAGTGACTGATGACCAGAGAAAACAATTTTCCCCCTAACAGCCTTTTAATTTTAACTTGTGCATTGAGAGATCGTTGGCTGCAACTCTCAACAACCCATCAATGCTGGTTTTTAATGTGCTTTCTCTTTTGTTATTGAGAAGAGAGGGGAGACAAGGCTCTCCGTCTCTTTTCATAACTCATGCCATTGATTCGGTAAATGCCTGACATTTGCCGAAGGGTAAAAGTTCTGTAGATGGGGGTAGTGTGTAAATTACTCAATTAAGAGGTGGTTATTTATGATAGCGGGTGATCGAGGTGCAGAAGCGCTTTAAAGAGGTGCGAATCGACAAGTCAAATGCATCTTTTTTTGGCGCCAACAGAGCAGTGCTCTGACATTGGTCACTGCAGAGGCTGCAAGGGCCCTAATCATTCCCAAACCACAGAGAAACAGACAGGACGTCTTACAAACAAATGGTAATGGAGAAACCATACAGGAACTTACTATACTCACTGCAAAACCGAGCCACATTTGTTTTGTATTTACAAAACAATATTTGTTTTGTATTTGCACAACAAATACAAACATCCTTTAAACAGCTTTCGCACTCCCCTTATGAGAATTAAAACAGTTATTCACAGAAGAGAGTACAAATGTTATTCTGTTTTAAAAAAAAATGAAAGAATCCTAAATGTTCATCGGCTGGGGCTTTTGTATTTGACATATTGCTAAAATACAGTATTGTCTGATCCTCTAACATTTTTAAAGGATAAATGGTAAATATGTTCATGAATATGTTGTGGCATGTGTTGATGTAATACATTTTTATAGATGCAGTTTTTTGTTAGGTTAGCCTCAATGTTACTAATGTTCACACTTAAGAAGTGATTTGAACTTTATAAGCTAATAAACCTTAAAACATAATTCGTCTTGCAACATTTGTGCTATGAACATGAATTATACCTCAAATCATGTTTGTTAAGGAGAAGTGTGCTATTATTAAGTAATATGATTTTCACCTGCGTGAAAAAATCCCATAGACTTACATTGAGTAACCGTCTGCAAGACCCTAACAACCATCTAGCAATGCCATAGTGACCACTCACGGCAACATTCAGCAGTTACCTAAAACCCCCTCCTATTCATTTCTAGCAAATGCACCATTATTTTATGGTCAATTTCTGAAATGGTTGCCAAATGTTATTGACCAATAAGTAACTACTTCCCAAGCTAGAAAGACTCTATCAACCACTTAGAACATAATGCCAACAACAAACTCTGCGAGTTTTGCACAGAGATTTTTTCAGATTTTTTAAAATCTTTTTATGCTTGTCATCAATAAAATCTACATAACAGCAACAGCATAAATTTAACTTTTAAGCTTATGTGCTCAGTGACAAAAAATCCTTCATTAAATCTATAATCAAATTAAAATAGTTGGATTATGATATTTCTCCAAAATGTGAATTTACTAACAATATAATCCGACCCACGCTCATAAACATTTTACTTAGCTTTACATGCAAGTTGCATCTTGTCAAGTAAACCTTGATTTTTTATTCTTTTTTTTACCTCTTTTGTCCTTCTCAGTGAGAAATAGTGGAGCAATCAGGCCTCTTTGTGTGAGATCACTTATTATTCAGAGCACTGTGGGTGTGCAATGTCATTACTGCACACCCAAGCCTGTTTACAACATAGTCATTTCTGTCATGTCAAAGAGCAATGTGGCTTTGATATTTAGCATGGTTTAGTTTGGCTTATGATTTATAGCATGTTATGGACATAGAAAACCATAAGGTTAATTTTTGATGTGGTTATATGCAGAAGACAAACAAACCCTATCCAATATTTAACTCTGTGGGAAACCAGACTGCTGGTTATGCCTCAAATCTAAGCAAAGCATATCAAATTATTTCTCTGTTATAAATTGTGTAAGTAATATATGACAGGGAATTCAAATGACAGGGATCAAAATATAATGGAATCAATAACTTATTAAAAATGCACATAGCTCCATTGTCTTAGTCACCTGTCCTGTCTAAACAAAACAAAAAATAATATAAGCAGGAAAATAATAACAAGCGTACATACACAAATATACAAATAATCAAAACTAAAGTTAAAAAGAAGACACCCAATCCCAGTTCAACTCATAAAAGTGAAAGCTATTAATAATTATTCCTTTGTGCAGCATTCTCCTGGGAATCTCATTTTCTTAATTTCATTTTATTGCACTTCTGGATGTTAAGATGTATAATTTACCTAAACATAAAAGATCTGTTATTATAATGTTAGTGAGCTAGTACTGGTGTTCTTGTAGCTCAGTTGGTAGAGCATTGCGCTAGAAACGCAAAGGTTGTGGGTTCAATTCCCAGGAAGCACATGCACTAACAAAGTGTTGAATTAACTGTAAGTTGCTTTGGATAAAGGTGTCTGCCCAATGCATAAATGGGAATGACAGGCTCAGTCCGCAACAGTTTTACTGTATCGCAAAAAAATCAGCAGTGTCAACATTCTTTAAAAGTTTTCTTTGTTTTACAGATAAAGACAATCATACAGATTTTGAATGACATGACATGTCATGTTCATTTTTAGGGTAACATTACCTTTAGCTCACTATTTAGCTTCCTAATGTCTTTTTATATAGACAAGTAAAACAATCTCTTACATTTTTTGGTAGGTTTAGTAAAATCTAAACTGAACATGGTTATGATGCCAGTCACTGAAGCAGTGCCGTTCCGGCTGATCTTGGGCAGAACCCCTGGAACTTTCTATTTTTTGCTCTCCTCTATGACACCTTGATAAGGCAATTACAGTGCAATTATCTTAACATGTGGCATTAGAGAAAATTATCTTCATTCTTCAACTGGAGTAACATTAAATCAGAGGAGAGGGCATGCAAGAATCTCTAATCAACATCTCAAGTGCTGCGATCGGCTGCCGTAGATGCCACACACTGACATGTGTAATTACAGAGAGACAAGCACCAAACAGTCCAGGTTCCCCAAAAAAGTGTATTCATTACCGTTGTATCAGTTCCAAATGCACATATTATTGTACCCCTCAAACAAGGCAGGGTCAGCTGATCGTGACGTATCTAAGCGCATCATTGGCACATTGCAGAAGTGGACATGGCTTGTCAGTGGATTTGCAAATCACTGCTGGCTCTAGAACTCCAGCAGTAGGTGACAAATAAATCTGGTATTTGGCGGTAGAATATGTTGATGTAGTGGCAAGCATCACTATTATTAAAATTAGACATTTGAAACCTCTAAACTTAAATTATTAAACTTTGACATGTAACTCGCCCTGTACTGTTTGTGCTACAGACACGCATGATGCCTCAAATTTTATTTGGCTTCAAGAAATAAAAAAGATTTTATATTATTATTTACAAAGACCAGGGATATATGCAGACATCAGAGTATCATTAAGACTCAGAGGTGAGTTGTTTTTAATTGGGCCAGTAAGCAGTTACATAGCAACAACCTAGAAATGCTCTAAAAACCACCAATAACACCCTGGTAATGGACATGTAACCACCACAAACACCCTAGCAATGCACAAGTAACCACCCAAAACACCCTAGCAACTATCCAAAACACCCCAGCAACAGTTCAGACACACCATGGCAAACACCTTGAAACTGTGGCGTTTACAATTTGCACAAGCAAGCACCACTCACTTTAACAAAAAAGATGTTCATAAATGTTACAATGTAGATATTAATTACAGTATTCAAGAGCATGCTTTTATTTTTTTCACACTGTTGGGTACGCTGTTATTATTATTAGTTCTGGCACTTGCAGTATTTAAACCTTTCCGAGTTTGCAGATCTGTAATATGTAATCACTCACATAAGCAAATCAGATTGTCCTTGCATTAATTACAAATTATAATTAGTCGGAAATCCCGCTAATGATAAGACAAAACGGTTTCTATATATTAGTTGCCGCTGTCCTAATCAAGACCTTATATTACAAAGTAATTAAGCAATTGTATGTGATAAGTGTATCAAAAGTCATTAGCATCTGTCTCCTTTTGTGTGTGATTTTTCAATCATTAACACCAATGTGTATTAACTGCCTCCTCACATCGGAAATAAATCCTGGGTGAAGGCCTTTTTAAAGCTGTTTTCCTCTGTTCAACTATCATTTATAATGACAGCTGCAGAATTTCGGGGCGGATTGATGCATGACATAAGAGACATACAAGATCAGCATGGCACTTTTAAATGCAAACAGTGTTTTGCAAAACAAAATTGTGTTTACAAGGTAACATGTTGATTATAATCACTTTGAAGACAAACTGTGGGTGGTTTCTTAACCTGATGATCAGATGGCCTCTTCCTGTTTAAGTGGGTGGTTTTTGGCCAAGAAAAGCTGTAATATGTAATGTGCAGCTTTGTGTGGTTAGGAATGATTTGAGCCAAAAACATTTATGATAACATTTAACAACAATACCAGGAAGAAAAATAAGGTCAATTTTGGTTTCTTGTGCACTAACCAAATAGACAAACCCTACTGAGTGTTCATTGTGGCAAAATTAATAATTAACTGACATATTTAGAGTTGTACAGCTGTTTGAACAATTAAATTATTATATCAGCTATAGCACGAAAATTGCTGATATAACATACTGACAGTTTATTAATTAAATGCTTGGAAGTACCAAGTTGTATAATGTCTGTTGAATAATCAATTTTTCTTTTTCTGGATAACATAATTAAATACTTATCAAAACAAAATGACATCTTTACAAAACACAGTTTGTTAGACATGCAAAAATTAGAAGCTAACTTAAAACAGTGATCTATTTTAATAACAAAAGTTCAAATAAGCAAGTGACAAATATCGGTATCCAGTAGCCAGTAGTTGTTTGTTAAAATCTGTATTTAGATTTAAAATCTAATGCATATCACAAATTTCAAGAGAGAGGTAATTTTGGTACAAAAGGAAAAGGGTTCTGCAATAATTTGTTTTTTCCTCTGATAAACAAGCTAAAATGGAAACACTTCAAAAAAGGCAAGCTAAGAGGTGGTGACCCCACTCCCAAATCGGCATCTTAACACAGCTGAAAGTGCGAATCATTAAAGCAGGGGTCCTTGTGTCAACGTGATTATTTAGTTTAATCACCACTCAGAAAACAAGCTGTTAATGTGAACCTCCTGTCTTTTCCCCCAATCCGCCCATTTTCTTTTGATTTCTCTAATTTTGTAGCGACATGTTTCTCTTGCGGTGCAAAAGTTTCTGTTTCTAAGGAAAACAAGTTTAACGTTAATTTACAACAGCTAATTCTGACTTCCCATAGCACTTTTAAGAGCTCATTTCACCTTCCATGTACCTGTGTACACTAGGACGCTTTTATCCAAACTAGTGCATTCTGGGTATGCATTTTATCAGTATGTGTGTTTCCTGGGATTGAACCCACAACTTTGGTGTTGCTATAGGAAGGCTGACATGTATAATACTAACCCGTCCTGTTTGTCAGATTCAGTCATTAGTATGCATGCATTGTGGGTAATACAGTCATGTCCCTGTGTTCTTCAAATGCCACTCAATATCTCAGACCAATCAAATCAGTGGGATGCATTTTGCTGTGTTGCTTTTTAGATTAAGTGCCCTATTAGCATATGTAAACTGCACTTTTGAAGTAAAATAGCATTTAATGATTTATTTGAAGTGTTTGATTGGAAAAGGGGAAAGTAAAACAACCCTTTGATGGAGAAACGTTATAATGCAATCAAACCTTTACAGTACCAAAGGTTAATGAAAGCTATTCACAGGATTGGAAAAAAATTGACTTGTACATTTGCTAGATGCATAAATAAGATAATAAAAAGAAGGAACTGATGTGCAGTTTGTGCGAGTGGAGAATGTGCAATAGAAGCATAATTATGGCACAATTTGAGATACAATTTGACATGGTTGAGCTAAATAAATAAATAAATTGCAAAAATGGCTATACAATTGGTTTGTCCTGGTTACATATGTAACCCCCGTTCCCTCCTTTCAGTCAGTTACGTTCGACGTTACGTCAACGGACTGACGTATGGGGTCTTGCTTGAGAGCCCTATCACCTTTGCATAGAAAAAAACGTGCATCGGCATGAGCATCGGCCCGAGAGGAAAGAGCCAATAAGCATTGGGCAAGAGAGGGAACGGGGGTTACATATGTAACCAGGACGTTCCCTTTCAGTCAGTCACGTTCCACGTTACGTCAACGGACTGATGTATGGGGTCCCTGTGGAAAATGCCGCAAGCCGACCCACGTTATGGGCTACGAATGTCTGTACGGGCAAGCTCTGTTCCAGAGGAAAGGCGTTGCGGAGACCACACCCCGCTAAAAGAGATAATGTGTGGAGATAAGGTATAGACTGACCCGGCAGTACTACCTATGGAAACATCTCTGTGCAGGTCCTACTGGGATGGCTCACTGCCCACAGAGACCGGCAGCCATACTGACGCCAAGGGAAAGACACGGGTTCACCGATAGGGAAACCGTAACGTGGAGAACATGCATGTGGGATCACCATGGGGGAATCACTACACATGGAGCACCTAGCCCAGCACTGATCGGAGCATCTTAGCTCCGAGTGTAGTCCACATAAATGCGAATAGGACACAGCAAGGAAAGGGCTGGATCTGCCTTCTCCATGGTGGCATGGTGTGAACCTTGGGCACGTAGCCGGGCCTGGGTCTTAAGATAACGTGAGAGTAGGTAGGCCCAAACTCTAGGCACGACTCACTGACTGACAATGCCTGCATGTCCCCCACCCTCCTGATAGAGACGAGCGTGATGAGGAGCGCTGTCTTGAGCGACAGACCCTTAGGCTCGACTGACTCCAGCGGTTTAAAAGGAGCTTCCCGCAGCCCAGAGAGGACTACAGAAAGATCCCAGGAGGGAGAAAGGGGCGACCTTGGAGAGTTCAGTCTCCGGGCGCCTCATAGGAATCTGATGACCAGCTCGTGCTTCCCTAAATACCCTCTACTGCCAGGTGATGGGTCGATATAGCTGCCACATACACCTTCAGAGTGGAAGGGTCAACCGCCGTTTCAACCCTTCCTGCAGAAAGGAAAGCACAGAGCTGATCGGGCAAGTGTAGGGGTCTTCTCCACAGGAACAACACCAGTCAGTGAAGAGGCGGGAAGGAGCTCTCGCCTGAGTGATAGTATCCACCACACCTGGGGGCAGGTCACTTAGGGTCACCACATCCTGACCACAAACCACACATGGAGGTTCCAAAGATCGGGGCACGGGTGCCAGATAGTGCCCCGTCCCTGAGAAAGAAGGTCCTTCCTCAGGGGAATCTTCCAGGGAGGGGTTGTCGCAAGGAGCGGCAGGTCCGAGAACCAGGTCCGGGTGGGTCAGAATGGAGCAACCAGCAAGACCTGCTCCTTGTCCTCCCTGACCCTGCACAGGGTCTGTGCAAGGAGGCTCACAGGGGGAAACACGTATTTGCGTAGGCCCCGGGGCCAGCTGTGTGCCAACACATCCGTCCCGAGGGGTGCCTCCTTTCTTGGGCACAATGAAGTACGGGCTGTACTTCACCAGGAGGACCGCAATCTCCGCTCGCAGGACCGCAGCATCGCTGGGCGTCACAAAGGTGGACTGGATGCCGCGGAACCTGGGGGGGCGCCTGGCAAACTGAATCGTGTAGCCGAGTCTGATCGTCCTCAGGAGCCAGCGAGATGGGCTGGGGAGCTCTAGCCAGGCCCCCAGGCTCCATGCAAGAGGTACCAGAGGGGTGAGAGACGTGTCCGAAGAAGGGCTGGGCTCGAGCCGAAGAGGAGGCTGAGGTGCGTGAGGAGGGACCGTGCCCTGCAAACGCACCCACACCTGCCTTGGCGAAGGACGAGCCTGGGAGTGAGGAAGCAATGTGTCTCTCACTGTCGGGCAGCATCCAGTTTGGCCCAGAGGGCGAGGAAACTGTTCTTTTATTGAAAATGGGGGAACACAAGAAAACCAGACATTGTCTGGCCAAGGGCCCGCGCCGTAACTTCACGGCGAGGTCGGTCGCCGTGCGCAGTTCCTGCATCAGCCCTGGCTCAGAACTACCTGCTTAAGCGCCTTGCCCTGGTGAACCTGCAGGATGGCCATAGCATGCAGGGCTGAGGCTGCCTGTCCCACCGCACGGCCAGTCCCACCAGGTGGCAGCATTTTGCAGGCACAGGTGCACCGCAACTGCACGCTCCACCTGAGGGATCTCAGCGTACCCCTCATCGAGGGTAGTGAGAGCGGAGGAGAAGCACTCTCCACGACTTCTGTATCTCTACGTGCACCTCCGGAACGAAAGGCACTGGGGTGGGACGGGAATGAGCTTCCCGAGCGGCTCCCAGGAACCAATCATCCAGCCGCGAGCGCTCTGGACTGGGTGGAGGATTCAAACCTTGCGCATTGACGCTGTAGTGGACCGGGAGGACCGCGGGGACTGGCCTGACGGAGAAGTCTCCACCGTCACTCTCAGGTCTGTGTTAACCAGAATCTGAATGAAAGTGAGTGCGCAGCTCTCTTGCCCAATGCTCATTGGCGCATTTTTTTCTAAGCGAAGGTGATAGGGCTCTCAAGCAAGACCCCATACATCAGTCCGTTGATGTAACGACGAACGTGACTGACTGAAAGGTAACTGGTGTTTTAATAAATTATACCTGGCATAAAGATAAAAATACCAGGTATAAAGATAACATACCAGCATCCAAAAAAACATTAACACATAAATGCCCAGACTTTTATTGCAGTGGCCATATATGCATGTAGAAACTCTAATAAATACCTTTGTAACAATTGTTACATTAAGCTGTTTTTCCAGCAATCACTATAGTGGCTAAGTGCATTTCTGCTTAAACACCCAAACAGGTTGTCTATTTGTGCTAAATAGAGTTTAGTTATTATATTATTTGTGCATAACAGCTTCATAGAAACACAAAATTGCTTCATGATGAAGTAAATATTTTTTTGAACCTTGTAATTGAAGGGACTTAAACATTTCTTTTTACAAAATATGACAATAATTATAGTGTAATTTACTCTTTAGACTTCTTTTTTAACCATTAATTGGTTACTGATTAAAATGTAACTTTTAGTCGTCTCTGATGGTTCAATGGTTTGAAAACTGTCCTTGCTGGCCCTAATGTGTTCTGACATAGGCATTTTCTATACTCCATTACTCCTCTCTGATGACCATTGAAGTTCTAATTAGCTGAAATATAGGCTTCTGTACTCACTGACCTTGGAAGATGTTTGGATGTGACAGATGATGGTATCAAACCAGATTTTTGTTTTCAGAAAAAGAAGAAAATGTAAGTGGTGCTTCTCCACGAAAACTCTCTACTGTGATGCCTGGACGTTGGTGGATGGTTGTCTAAGCATTGCTATGCTGTTAATTGAACGTTAGTGGCACTTATTGGTCCATGTCAAATAAAAAATAAAGCCTGTGGTCCATATTTCCATGATGCTATTCAATTTAGTTTTGGCTCTTGTGCCCTGAGATTTCTTTTGTAGACGTTTGTAGACATTTTATTGTCACCAGGCAACCATAAGTCCAATCATCAAGCACACCTCTCACCCTCAAGCCAAACATGTGAGGAATCACTCATGTCTGTGGCACAAATGGTGCAAAGTATGAGCAATAGTGGTGGTAATGCCTTTCTTAGCAAACACTGCTCATAACTTAAACTGTAATGGATATTTTGAAAACTCTTTATTTGGTTTTTAACTCTCAAAGTAGAAAATCCAGATTTTTGAGGATGTCCAAGGCTATCAACACTGACATTCTCCTCACCATGCTTCTGAATAAAATATGGTAATTGTTTGAAGGACCAAAGCACCTTTTCTGGTCTTCATACAGTGCTTTTCCAATAGCAGCCAGTTTAAAATTGGAAAGAGCGAAGCCTCAGATGGGTTAATGGTTTGAAACAGCGTGAAATATGATACTATTCACTCTATGCTCTGCGAGGTAGAACAGCACAATTTCAAGAGGTTACCAAACCAGGCAGAATACAAATTCTCCTCAAATCATTCCAGATGATATTGAAGAGATCGGAGAGATTAATGTTGCAGTCATTGCTTTCCATCTCCATTTTTAGTGGCAACACACCAAATTGAATTTAACTTTATTTTGCTCCGCCCACTCCCACCCAATCTACCATTTTGGCTGCCTTAGTTTGTTTTGACTAAAGGATTTTAAGTAGAGACATTATGAAGACTAAGGGGTCAGGGTTTTGCTAGATAAAGCAAAATGCATCTTTCTTCATTGATGGTCATTCAAAGTATCTTCTAATGTACTCATGAAAAACTTAAAATGTATATATCTTCCTATCTGTTAACTTATATTTTGATGTTACAGCTTTACAGTCATTGGTGAAGGGCTTGGGACTGTGTGCAGTCTCTGTCTGATAATCCCTGTCTGCAGCTCCAGGGTGATTATGCACATAATATGTGCGGCTCAGGTGATAAAAACAGCTGTCTAGAATAGTGCACCGGTGAGCAAAGATGACAGCATGCAGGCCGTGTTCTTCTGACTAGCAAAGCAACTGCCGAATGGGATGGTTAATGGATAGTGCTGGAAAGACATTTTCTTTGAAATAATGTATAGATAATTTCACTTGTACATGCCCGATCTAAAATACCTTGGTGGTTTGATATTAGATCAAAATATCAGACCAAATTAGAAGGATTTTATTTTAAATCTTTTATTAGGCAACAGGTTGTTGCTGCAACAAGGAAAATTTGTAAAACATTTTCACTGTTTTTACAGGGCCATATCCATTGTTCCCCTGTGGTATCCACAGTAACAGGGCAACAAACACACATACCCTGTTTATAAACTGTAACGAATGTGTTGATATTAGGACAGTGCACTAATAATAACAATCAATGGCAAAATATCTGTTGCTAAAGTTTCATGCACAATGAACCTATGTTTGTGTTGTTACTATGACAACCAATGTAGCCAAGCCAGCAAAAGTCACTGCAGTCTAAGCAGAAAATAAAAAAAAACATTTTGGAAAAAAAAATCTGGTTTCTTCTGCAGTACGAACAAAGCCATGTTGACTAAATTTTGCAGGGATGTGCTTGCATTTTTTAACAGATCCGACCACTCAGTAACAACAGAAAATAAATGTACAAGTAAATCAATGCCACAGTGGACATACACACCCCTATGGCTGACTAATAGCTGTATCTAAATGTCAGCAGAGAGAAACAGATGCCTTGGATATGGTGTGGTATTTTGGTTGGCGGCTGCTTGCTTTTTGAGTTCTGTGATGATTCATAGTCCGGGTCTCACCCACTCCTCGCTGAAAAGCCAGAGATTTCTTAATGAGCAAAACTGGGGAGGGAGAACAGCAAAAATTACATTTCAAGCTTAGTATATTTGTCTTGTTTTTCAGCAAAAATATCTATTCTAACAATCATTAAGTTTTGTTTGAGAAGCAAAACGACAAATAATAAATCTTGTTTTTAGAAATATCAAACAAAATTTTGACTTAAAAAATGATTTACTAGTGGGGTAAGCAAAATAAACCTATTAAACAGAAAACAAGCTTATTTTTCTTGCCCCATTGGTGTGTTTAGTGGCCCAGAGCTTTTGGGCACCTTAGTTACACTTACAAATGTCTGAATGCCATTGAATTATATATAGGTAAGTGGCATCAGTAAACATTACATTAACTATGGGCATTTTCCACTAAACAGCTGGCTCAACAGGCTCTATTTTTTTCTTATCTGAACATGTCAGTAAAATCACAAAAACATATGCCACTGTAACTGAAATACAGTATGTCTACTGACAAATTACTGACAGATGTAATACTGGATGTCCACAGTATGTCTACTGACAAATTACTGAGAGATTATAATTTTCATACAGTTATCAGTGGAGCAGAACTTGAACACGTGACCTCTTACCTTCAAGCTATATCACCTCGTATTAAATTAGGTGGGCTATTTTTGGCCCACTGCATACTGTACGTTAGCATACATTTGTGCTGTTTAACAAAAAAAAGATATGATGACAACTTATGTTTAATGTAAAGACGCACATCCCTGCAATGCAAACTATTCTGTCATTCAAACCAACACAATCTCTATTTTTGGGGCAGCACCTCAAACAAAGCAACCACAGATGAAGTTTGTGCAGAATGAGCACCATTATCACACTGATTTGATTTTCGTGAGCCTCATTGCACTCAGTCAAAAATAGAAACAAATGAGCTGGTGTATGCACTCATAAATGCCTAACGATGCCACAGTCACTCAGTTCAGTCTGTGGCACGCTCGCCATCTGGAAACAACACTTCAGCGCTACAGTATAGCCTTCTCTGTTCTGTTTCATTTTGTTTCTTGTTTGTTTGTTTGCTTTTGAGAGTTTAGACTAAGTCAAAAGTGTGGGGGAGTGTAGCTACTGTTGGTTACCATTAGAAACGTGTTGAGGCGGGTGTTGATTACGATAATGTTGCATCGGGATCTTTAGAATAAAATAAATAATGAGTTTTATGTGAGTAATGCCACACATACTAAATCACTACTAATTCCTGCAAATTAAAAATGACACAAAATAAAAATCTCTTTAATATCTCCAATGTTTGTTCCTAACAGCAGTGAGATTAAATGCAGAATAGACATTTCTGCCTCTCAGATAGTTCTCATTATTAATAGAAACACTGAGAGACATTAACGTGATTTCATAATTTCATAATTTCATTATGCTTTTGTGATAATAAATTTGATTTTGTTTTGTCCAAAGTTTGCAATCGTGATGCACACAGGTGAAGCTGTCTTTTTAATTGCCCACTTGTTTGTGTGTCCTGCTCAGGAAATTTGTTAGCTGACTTAGTACGACGGGGCTTTACAGAAGCCTAAAAATATTCACTGCCCATGTTGCGCTACGAATAATTCTCATTATGGACATAGGAAATTGGCTAAAGAAAGCCCAAACCTCCACATCCCTAGACGTTAATTGATTAAGATGCTAAATGACACCACCTGCCGTGACATCAACAGTGTACCCTACCCTACAACTTCACTCTCAACGCATGACACCTTTGCACATCCATGCTACAAACCTCAGTAAGTGCTGCAGCCGATGGCACCAAGTGACTTCCGTGATGAAAATCCCTTACAGGTGATGTAAAGGTATTGCTCAGCCAAATTTTGAGATACCATTTTTAGACTGATTAAGATAAGGAACCATTTTCTATGTATTTGTGTAAGCAAGAAGCCTCATTATTTTCAGGAGCACCATCAGTGATTTGGTTGTGGAACCAGGTCTGTGGAGAACATCCAATATAAAAGCTGATGAAATGAAATACAACTTTATTAAAAAAGAAAGACTATACACTATAATTTTAATTTTTCAATGTTATTGTTATTGAACATTGTAACCTACAATTAACCTAATAACCAAAATAACCTACATACTAAACCTCAAAACCTAAACCTCTGCTTGTTCTCTTCTAATAAGTAAAGTTTAAGGAAAGGTTAACTCTGGATCTAAGCTAGATCTAACACACACTGTGTTATACCCTTGTAGGTTAAATCTCAGGTGGAGGCTCTATTTTTTGTTGCATCATCTGAAATATTGCTTTACAGAGAGTTCATTCAAGTGGAACAGACTCACTCTCTGAATATATCTCTGGTTAGACTGACAGATGGCTGGACCCCAGCAGCTCGTAATGGGAGAGTGAGCAACCAGGTCGCTGCAAACTCCAGCCCTTAATGTTGTTGATTTCCTGTATAATACGTAATGGCATTTAAATTTATATAATCAGCCTGTATATGTAAAGGTGATTGCTAAATACAGTAAATTAAGCCTGTGCTCCCGGTTTTCACAGTAAATTCATCCAAAATGCACCATTATACTGTCTGTTACAGACTTAAAGGGGGCATCTGCTTTTTTCATTTAGCTAGATTTCTGGTGTGTCTTCCAGAGAAGGTGAAAAGAAAACACACAGTTCGTTTATTATGGGCTGTCTGAGTCAGTAAGCTGTTTCAATTTGTAGCCGGTTTCTATGTAGATACCTAGCTATTTAAATAGCCACCATGGAGCCATACATGGAGTCTCCTTATTTGGCTGTAGACTGCCTCCTTCCCACCCATTTGGTACAAAGGTAGCAAAGCTAGCTAACAAAGGTACATTTTGTTTTAGCAAGCCCTGGACAATGAAGCGATCCTGGCATGCAACCTGATCAGTGTTTGACTGTAAAGGTGTATCATCAAGTGACATGCACCAAAACAGGTCAGTGTGAACAGAGCTGTTACTGTCTTAAGCTGTAAGATGTCTAAGGTAAAAAGGTTGTGGTTTAACATAACCACCAGGATATATATAACCAGGAATACTTTAATCAAAGTATGTGTTATATTTTATCAAGACCCGAAAGAATCATACCAACATGGGGAAAATGGGCATCTGATATCCCCTTTAAGTTATATTCACACCCCTCCTGATCTCACTCCACTGGCTACCTCTCTGACCCTGGCCTCACCGGAACTTCACCCTCCTTTGATGGTTGTGAAACCATCACAACCATCAAAAAACAACTCAAAACACCTGTTTCGCAGATACCTGACAAATCCCTAATGCTCTGATGTTCTTCCTACATATAAAAACCTTCTTTAGTTCATCCTGTCTCTAACATCAGAAAATGAATTCCACTTGCAAATGTAGCTTTGTAGACTTGGTTTGTTGGTTCTTAAGACAAAATGTTTAATGCTCTCTCTTTTTGTACGTCGCTTTGAATAATATCAGGTTTAACAGTTGATAAGAAACATTTTATTGTGATTTCAGTAAGTGATTTTAGAGATATCTGTTTTCCCCCCATGTAGGCAGACAGGATTTAGTCTTGTATGACTGAAATAGCTGCCTGAAATAGGTGTTAAAAAAAATGCCGCCAAGTGCGGAGACTTCGTTAAAGGGACTTTGCTACAGGCTTTCCACTAAAGAACACAAGAAGCTCTTGGGAATGATTATGTTGTCTCAGATAACATGGATCATCAGGTTTTGCACTAACCTGCTTTCATTAAAGCAAAAGAGAACATTGCAAATACAAAAAATTTGAATAATCTTTTTAGCCTAATAGCAGCCTTATGCTGTTAATTTATAATAAAAAAGCAGTTAAATTATCAAAATAAAAACTAGCAACTTTTTCACTGGTGATCTCAAACTTTTGGAACACCGTATGTAATATTCGAAAACCAAGTTCAAATTAACTTGGCACTTTTATCCGCCTGAAGTTCATGTCTGTCAGATACATGATCCATAAATGCACATGTGTCCTTAAGCCTGCCATTAAAAGATAAAACAGTGATAGGCATCTGTGCACATCTAGTAAGGCAGAATAATCCAATCATCCTGGTTTTGGAGCACATTACCAGTCTGACTGAAGAGAAAATGCACCCACGAGTAATTGAACCCTTCATGGTTTCTCTTCACCAAAGTGTACAGACTAACCACAGGTTGTCTGGAACCTGATGAGGGGTAGACGAATAATTCTAATGTTAATTATAAACTGGAGGAGTACATGTGGAGATCCTTTCATTGTGGGTGATGAGAGATGCTTAATGTGCCATTACATAAAGCATGAATGATTTTAATATCCATCTGTCAAAAGGACACATGGTTTATGAGTGAGCACTGGCTATTTTTATGCAGGGTTCTGGGTATGTAGGGCCATGTAGTGAGACCTCAACACACAAAAACGTTTACAAAATGTAGATTATATTTTTGAACAATTTAAAGGTATTTTTATTATTCTGCAAAGGCATTTAATGCTGTATGAAAAGTTTTTCTTGCAGATGTGTGAAATCCGCCCCCTACTGGACAGAATTGGATTTGTTGCCACTTAAAAGGGCATATTTTAGACTCCTGTCCCAAGGATTGTTTTTAAAATGAGATTTAAAATAGAGATTTTAACTCTTTTGTCCCTTTTTGTCATATAAATAAAACATGGATACTTTTCATCCATCATCCATATCTTTAAGTATACATTTTGTTTTGCATCTTACACACGCAGAATGCCAATATTAAAATATGAACATCCATCCCAAAAATATAAAAATTAAACCTATTACTTTTTTTTACTACTCTCTCTTTTGACTAACTATAATTGATTTCCTTCCTAACTTTTTCACTAATAAAGTTCTTTTTTAAAGTTAGCGTCCTTGGTTACCATAGAGACAAGTCTTAACAAAGAGCATGCTTTTAAGAATAAATATCAAAGTAAGTTTCACTTCACACAAAATATGCCAATACTTTCTTAGTAAAGCTATCATTTTGTCAAATTATACAAAGGGCATAAACATATTTAATTTAAAATGCAAAAAAGAATACAATAAGAATAAAAGGTGCTATTGCATGCAGTGAAAATAAGACTTGTTGGTTTTGATCAATTACAATTTAGAACATAGTTTTCCTGGGATGCATGACTGCTGGAGACTGTTAGCAAACAAATTAAACTAGTGAGATTGTGTGTTTAATTGCCAAAGCTGCTAACAAATACCCAAACAGGAGTCTAGACTTGGTTCAAAACCAAAATGAAAAGGACTAGAAAATAGTCACTCCTTAAATATACAGGAAAAACAGCCTTAGTCGTCAGAAAAAGTGGTTTATAGTAAAATCTCTCATTTCCAGAGCCTTGCTCTTTGACACTGCAGTAAATTGCATTATCTGTTATGCGGGCTGCAGTTATGGAAATGTGATCCTGTTATATTGTTGTTCATGGTGATGATCTGTTCATAATGAATGTTTTTGTTTTGCTTATTAAATATGATATGCCTTCTGCGAGTAACTCGGCAGGCCTCTGTGATGGATTTCTATGTGGAGTCACACCTATTTACAACTCCTCACATAAAATAATAGGTTCATTACATCTGATGATAGGATTTTAGTAGTAATCATTAAGCTTTTAATAGCATATCCAGATAATGCTCATAAGCAAGCAGTCCATGTGTCATGGAGAAACTGCTTCCTATGGAAAAAATACACAGTAAAACACTTCAAGTAATTTTGCGTAAATATCTTTAGCCCTGTTTGCTGTAGGGGCAAAGTTTCGATGTCAGTGAAAACAAAATAATGTTAAGGTCTCGTTAGAGCGTCACTTTTGTACTCACTGACTACTGTTATGGTGTTAACATTGGTCAGATTTGTGCCCTAAGAGAGAATCAGGCCGTTGTTTTATGTGTGACTGTACACAGGTACATTTAACCAGGTCACAGTGCTCAGTCAAGCCTGAAAGCACATTGCGACACTGTCCATTTCTTTCTCTTTCCTTCAATGTGTCAGTCTGTTTATGCTTTTATGGGGAGAAACAGTGCACTTTTTATCCCATAGCAAAAAGCTAGAAAAATATCTACAATAAGAACCTGATCTTATTTCAATTCAGCTACAGAAAGTTGAAATTTCTGACTATTAGAACAACTGTGGCCCAGTGGCCAAAGCTGGAACTACAGTGGAAATACAACGTTTGTGCCTTACACTGTGGGGGCAGATTGTAGGGCCATGAAAACTGAAAACTGCAGATTTCCAAGCGGTCTCAAAAAAAATCTTCAACCTCAACTTCAATTTTTTTTAATTAAATTTTTTTTAAATGTTTTCAACCATAGATAACAATTTGTGGCTTAAACATAACAATGATACTAATGATACTGTGGCTAAAACGTTAAAGGATGATAATGAATTAGTAACATTACATTAATAACATTAGCAGATATATATATATATATATTTTTTAAGAATGTCCAAAAGGTAGGCTAATGTAACACCAACACAAGGTTGAATGAAAGGAAGATGTACTTGTCTGTACATGTATTGGATGTATTGGCTATTACTGATCTTGTTAGCCGGCCTTACGCATCACACAACATATCAACCAAACCTAGTATTTTCTCCAAAAAACACTGTATACAAATACTGTTTTAAAGAGTAAAACTTACATGGACCTGTTCGCTAAATATTTCTCTGTCTGTCTGTTAACCCAACAACTTTGTTCTGCACAATGTTTTTGTATGTTTTCTCCCCACAATCTTTTTGACATCTGCGGTGATTGTATTAGAAATGACAGGCAACATAAATAAATTTATAAATAAAAACAGTCCAAGCTTTTCTTGAAATGCCAGTGCCCATCACACCACAGAATACATTGGTCCAGTCACGGCGCACCCACCGGTCAGAAAGCATGTCCGCCCAGATCACATCACAAGAGCATATTCCCTTCAACATTGATTACCTTTGGGCTTGCAGGATAAGGGCTGTTGAGATAACCGTCTCCCCACCTCAGCGATAAAGACCGGGGCAGGACATTTGACTGAACATGATGTGCCCTGACATCTCCGCAGTTAATTCTGAATGCCAGGACACTGTGGCGGGGAAATGAGGGGATGACCCTGGAAGCAGCGATGAATATTGCTCTGACCCTCCTGTTTGCCCTCTCATTGTTTTTCAATTAAATCTGGCCACTTTGTTGCCAAAGTGACGCTGACAGATGGTGACATCTTTGCCGGAGTTCTAAAAGAAGGGCTGGCTGAAAATAGCTCTTTCTAAGTGAGGGAAACCAAATCTGGCAAAAATTAAGATGTAAGCGCAGATGTGGTCAAATGTTATGAAAGGCTCAGTGGTGCAGGGTAGAGTTTACTATTTGAAATGTTTTGAACCTCTTCAAATGTCCTAATTTTCCTTTGTAATTTGTTATTAGTGTTTGTGGAGAAATTGAATTGGGACATGTTGCAGGCAGGGCTTAAACCTGCATGTACCAAATGAGAACAATAGCTTAACGTGACTACATGAACAATAACACCACAAATTGAATAGACTCTTGTTAAAAATGACCTTGTTAAAAATGACTGCAATAAGCATTCCACTGTAACTACAGTAGCTGAGAATAGTTCATGGTAAAGAAGTCACAATTTGTAGCATATACCAATATCACAATTTATTCCAATGAAAGTACATTAATTACTAATAACTATTATGACTGCCAATCAACATATTCCATTCATGTATGAAATCTACTTGCTCTGGGGAAGGACCAAAATAAATCATTGCTAATCGCTTTTGTGAGCTTCGAGTCTAACGGGAGAGAAATGTCCAACTATTTACAATGCATGCACAAAATGAAAATTGATTGCAGAGAATGGGTTGTCTTTTGTGTCACCTGCCTTCAGGGGCCCTAAAAAGTCATGTGGAGAATATGTTAGTGACATGGGCCCAGGGTCGCATTATTGATCACTTCTACACTGAACCAGTCAAAATAAGATTTTCCTTTTCCGTGAGCTACACCACAGCTTGGGATCTCTGTAACTATTCTCGTAAGCATTAGAAGAAATTGATTTTAGCAGCATCAATGAATGTTCCTGCTCATTTACTCCTGTTTTCAGTGATCAATATTCATTGTTACTTAGTTGTGCTTTACAAGGTGGGAGAGTATCAAAACATACTCCCAATCTGGAGGTGAACCATCTGTGCTTGCTTACTTACCAGATGGCTGAGAGGAGATGCCTGCCACAAGCATGTCAATCTATGCCAATAAGAATGGAAAGAAAAAATATTACATTCCAGTAATGTCAATCACACTGTATGAAACCTTAACCAGTATTTAATTCTTGTAAAGAATTTAATTGCAATGTATAAAAAATAAGTCTTCTTGTTTGACGAAAATGAAAAAGCAAAGAAAACATGGTCCATCTACACAGTAGGGGGAAAATATGCCTCAACAATTCCACATTTCTTAGATACAACACAAAAAAATATATACTAGATATTAGATTAAAATAATAAGAATGAAAATGCATGACACCATGGTGCAACACATTAACACCTAGTGCCTTGCAAGTATTCATACCCGTAGAACTTTTTTACATTTTGTCACCTTACAACCACAAACTTAAATGAGTGAAGTGGAACAAAAATGATATACGGTTTTCAAAATTTTAAGCAAATAAAA
Organism: Botia almorhae; assembly: GCA_036877575.1. Classification (NCBI taxonomy): domain Eukaryota; kingdom Metazoa; phylum Chordata; class Actinopteri; order Cypriniformes; family Botiidae; genus Botia; species Botia almorhae. The sequence continues at coordinate 37,979 of JAZGTJ010002970.1, forward strand.
ATCTGAAAAGTGTGGCGTGCATTTGTATTCAGAGCCCCCTGTACTCTGATAACCCTAAATAAAATCCAGTGCAATCAATTGCCTTCAGAAGTCACCTAATTAGATAATAGAGTCCACCTGTGTGTAATTTAGTCTAAATACACCTCAAAGCCTCAGTGGTTTGTTAGAGAACCATAGTAACCTGCATCATGAAGACCAAGGAACTCACCAGACAGGTCAGGGATAAAGTTGTGGAGAAGTTTAAAGCAGGGTTAGGATATAAAAAAATATCCCAAGCTTTAAACATCTCAAGGAGCATTGTTCAATCCATCATCCAAAAATGGAACAAGTATGCCACAACTGCAAACCTACCAAGACATGGCCGTCCACCTAAACTGAGAGCAAGGAGAGCACTGGTCAGAGAAGCAGCCAAGAGGCCACATGGTCACTCTGGAGGAGCTGCAAAAATCCACAGCTCAGGTGGGAGAATCTGTCCACAGGACAACTATAAGTCGTGTACTCCACAAATCTGG
>JAZGTJ010002971.1:0-38490 GCA_036877575.1 Botia almorhae
TGCAGTAAGCCTCCATCTGGAATACATTCATTAAATTATTCTCCTGAGATGACATAATTAACCAGAATACATTTATCTACTGTATCTGATTAAGTGAATACTGTAGAGGATAAAATTGAATCATGCAGAATGTTAATAAAATGAGGCAATGCTTGATTTGTGATGGCTGTATTGATTAGATGTTGTCAGTCTGACATAACAGCTTGAACTCTGTAATTGTGTTTTGTGCACAAATTATTTTAAAACAAGACCCCTCTCTCTCTCTCTCACCCTCTTCTGGTCATTATTATTTAAAATAAAACACGATTTTATTGTTTGATTTCATTGTTTTTTGTTTCATTTTTAACAGACAATGTTAACTGCAATATCCATGAGTGCCATAGCCACCAACGGTGTAGTGCCAGGTAACCATTATTACACCATCACACTTCATTGCATTACATTTCACTAATAGTGTATCACCGCTAAACTCGAACTGCTATTAGTTCATGTAAACACTAATATTCTCAGAGTTAATGCTGTAAAGCAGGGGTGCCCAATCCTGTTCCTGGAGATCTACCTACCTGCAGACTTTAGTTCCAGCCCTGCTCCAACGCAGCTCTCTGTAATTATCAAGTGCTACCTAAGAGATTAATTAGCTGGTTCAGGTGTGTTTGATAAGGGTTGGAGCTGAACTTTGCAGGATAGTAGATCTCCAGGAACAGGATTGAGCACCCCTGCTGTAAAGACATTTGTAGAAATATATATCAGTATTCGAAGTTCAGAAGTATCTGTGCCAGAAATATGTTTTGTGTTTGGTGATGACCGTGATGTTCTTGATCATTGCTTTTGTTATTTTCATTTTTGTTGTCATTATTTATTCATGAATTGTTTTTAACTGGCAGCTGGTGGAGCTTATTTCATGATATCTCGCTCTCTGGGTCCTGAGTTTGGTGGGGCGGTTGGTCTCTGCTTTTATTTGGGAACGACCTTTGCTGCTGCCATGTACATACTGGGAGCAATTGAAATATTTCTGGTCAGTCTTTTCTTATCGTGACAACAATCCAATCTGCATTTACATTCATATATTTATATATTGATACACATAGTATCCCAGCTAACAGTTTTAGGTTGTAGGAATGTTTCCCTAAAGTCTCTTTATGTACCAAAAATGTTGTGAAAGTTCTAGAAAGGTTCAAAACTTCGAGTTTGTATGCATTGTAATAACATTATTGCTTGGTTATATGACACATTTTTAAACTAACATTTTGTAACGTTTTATAATGTTCCACAAATACTTAAGATGACTGTTTTAAAATATGATATAACGTTACTAACGTTACTGCAGGAGCATTTTATGATAACTTAAAGAGCCTTTAGAAAACATTAGACAACATTCTGAGAATGTTCCCTGTTAGCTTGGATGCACGTGTGTGTGTTTTGAATTATAAACATGTATCTATAGTGGCCATCAGACTGTAGGCTCTCTTAATCCATCAATGCTAACTTGAGATCAATGATCCAACCCTGATAGTAACCATTAATTAATGTTTTTGTTTACAGAAATATCTGATCCCTCAAGCCGCTATATTTCACCCAGCAGATATTCATGCAGGCAGTGGCGCAATGCTGAATAATATGCGGGTGTATGGCACAATATGTTTGAGTCTAATGGCTGTGGTTGTTTTTGTGGGGGTCAAGTATGTCAACAAGTTTGCCTCCCTCTTCCTGGCCTGTGTCATCATCTCCATCATTTCCATCTATGCCGGAGCTATAAAATCCATCTTCCACCCTCCTGACTTCTCGTAAGTCTTTCCGGAATATACTGACTGTTTAAAAACACACACTTGTATGTAATACTTTGAATAGTAACAGATTATGCTAATATTCCCCTTTCAAAGATAGTGTCAGTAATTAGCTATGGCTATAGGGTATATGCCTATATTATACATTCAAATTAAACTTATTTTCCCTATTTTGAGTTGCAATCCGTAACTTTTTTGGTTAAAAATTAAAACGCAGTTATTGAGCAAGTACATAACAGATCAGTGTTCAACACGATCTCCTTACCTCACCCTGATTCACGATGGTAAGTTCATAATAATGATTTATAATTTGAGCGAACAGGTCTGATTTCCCAGGAAATGTCCGTCTGTAAACAGAAAAAAGAAAATCCTGTTATTACATCACATGTCTGGGTACTGTAGATGATGAAGCATTTGAAGCTTGTTTTTATAGCAGTTGTTTAGATTACATTAAGAAAATAACTCCACAAGTACCCTGCAATTGTATATTTTAAACAGAAAGGGGAAAGTTACGGATTGTAGCTTTAATGATAAGATTACAAACGAGCCGAAATGAATGTGATCCAAAATGAGAATACAAATGTGTGTATCATACCTCACTTCACATTCTAACAGATTACTTTTCATTCTGATTGTCCAGGGTCTGCATGTTAGGAAACAGGACTTTGGCTCGCCATCTCTTCGATGTTTGTGCTAAGACAGTAGTTGTCGGTAATGACACGGTTCCCAGCAACCTGTGGAAGAATTTCTGCAGCTCTGAGAATTCCAGCACAGCTCACTGTGATGAGTACTTTCTGCAGAACAACGTAACAGAGATCCAGGGCATTCCTGGGCTGGCCAGTAGCATCATCAAAGGTAGAGACACACGGCTGACAGCATGACAGCAACCCTCATATATTATGATGGACTCAAGTCAGCATGTAAGTCAAGTCAGCATGTCTAAGTTCTTGTCTAAGCCTTCTTTGTGTGCTGCAGAGAACATGTGGGGGGATTACATGGAGAAAGGACAGATTCTGGAGAAAGCCAGTTTGCCCTCTGTTGATGTTCATGGCTCCATGGAGAGCTTTGGCTTCTATGTGACTGCTGACATCGCCACTTCCTTCACTCTCCTGGTGGGAATCTTCTTTCCTTCTGCTACAGGTAAAACCCATTTGTCTATTCTGGTTCCAAACACGATTAGGTGTCTGTGTTTGTGCTAGGAAAATTTAACCTGAAATTCCAAGATTTTGGTTCCAATTCTGTCTCTCTGTCTCTTGGACAGGCATCATGGCTGGATCAAACAGATCTGGGGATCTAAGAGATGCACAGAAGTCTATACCTATAGGGACAATTTTGGCTATTACAACTACTTCTCTTGTCTGTATCCACTATTACTGTCGCTGTGGTTTTCTCATCTTTTTTAACATTCAGAAACAATCTGAAAATCATTCCTTGACTTATTTCCTGTGAAAGATTTTAGCTCTGTACTTCTGTTTGGGGCCTGTATTGAGGGTGTGGTGCTAAGAGATAAGTATGTCACCTAGACATAATTTTGGCTTACACATACAGTTTATTTAACTTAAAGAAAGCAAACACATACTGAGGCATACTGTATATGTATAGATTTGGAGATGCAGTCAGTAAAAACTTGGTGGTTGGCACACTTTCCTGGCCCTCTCCATGGGTCATTGTGATTGGCTCCTTCTTCTCCACTGTGGGTGCCGGGCTTCAGTCCCTGACAGGAGCTCCTCGCCTCCTGCAAGCCATCGCTAAGGATAACATAATTCCCTTTCTTAGAGTAAGAGTTCAGCTGATCTTCATCCACAAAATGACTCTCTATCTTTTATCTTCACTTCCATTTCCATTAAGTAACAAAAATGTTAAAAATATTATCTGAACGTTCTAGGAATGTTCAGAACAGCCTATTTTTTAGATGCTGTATCAATGCTATTGCTTGATTATAAGCACATTATTCAAACTTTTTAAATTCTGTAACATTTGTAACATGTTCCACTAACAACTTTAGAGCAACGTCTTGAATATGATGATATCTTGCGTTAAAAATGTTCTATTAATACTATTACAAGAACATTTTTGATAACTTTGAGGAAAGCTTTAGAGAATGTTAGTCAGCGTTCTGAGAATGTTAGTCAGCGTTCTGAGAATGTTGTCTGATGGCTAGGATGTAGCTAAAAAGCTCAAATGTTTTGTAAAAATTTTTACACCAGGTTTTGACTTACAAGAGGATATGAATGTACTGGAAATGTTTGTATAACAGGTTCCTGGTTAATGGACATCCTTTTCTAAAATGTCAAACCACAGAAGCCATAAAAATAAGCATTTGCATACCCATATGTAAAATGTTGTTCCCAAAATGTAAATATGGGATGCGAATAGCCGACTGCTGTGTGTCTGCGTGTGTTTGCAAACACAGGTGTTTGGACATGGCAAAGCTAATGGAGAGCCCACGTGGGCTCTGCTGCTGACAGGACTCATAGCGGAGCTCGGCATCCTCATTGCTTCCCTCGATATGGTCGCTCCTATTCTCTCCATGTGAGGATTGTTAATACATGTTAATACACACACCATACATTCACATACATTCAAATGACCAGCTTTTTGTAACATAAATACTGAACTTTTTTGATATTGAATAGTCTTTTCTATAATAATAGTAATAAAAGATTATTGTAACACAAATACATTTTTTCCTCAGTGTTTGAGGTATTTGTATATCTGTGTGACTGGCTGTTATGGGGTGAACTGAAGTGCTTATGGCTCAGGGCAATCAGAAACAACTCTGGCTCATTTCCCACAACCTATTCCCACAAGCTATTCATGTTTCATCATGTTTCATTTAGTAGCAAACTTGTGGCTTCACACCTTGGTTACTTTTCATTAGATGTATTGTTTTTCACTTATTAAAATGTAAATATGCTCTTTCACTTAACAGGTTTTTCCTGATGTGCTATCTTTTTGTAAATTTGGCGTGTGCGGTACAAACCCTTTTAAGAACACCAAACTGGAGGCCTAGATTTAAATACTACCACTGGTAAGTGTGCATTTAGATTGTGTGTGCATACTTTTAGCGCCTTATTTGTACAGATCTTTCCTTGAAGTCACATTTGAATTCAGGTCAAAACTGTGAATGCGAAGCTGACTAAAATTCAGTCTTTGACACTCTTATCACTTATATATTACTTATATACTGTACTTATATAACAATCATATATAACCATATACAATCATATATATTCAATATATATTATTACACTGAAGTGCATTTAGTAAGCTTTGTTTATATTATGCTTATCTAGTCATTTATAAGCCAATAACATTGGGTAAATAAGTAGAATTCTAGTTAATTTTAATTAATTAACAAACATGATTAATTTGGAGTGCTGAAGGAAAAAATTACTTAATAACTTAATTAACTTCTTTAAGGTGAATTAGTGACAGCTAATGTATATGCAGCACATGTACATGCAGACTGGATTAGTGACAATAATATAAACAGTATTTTCTACTGTCCAGAATCTCATTCTTCTCTCTCTCTCTCTCTCTCTCTCTCTCTCTCTCTCTCTCTCTCAGGGCTTTGTCGTTTCTGGGCATGAGTATGTGTTTAGCCCTGATGTTCATCTCCTCATGGTATTATGCTATTGTAGCCATGGGCATTGCTGGTATGATCTACAAGTACATTGAATATCAAGGGTAAGTGATTCTCAGTTAAATCTATTTAGCTGCCACAAATCAATGGGAAGTTGTAGTATGTGTTTACGTCATAGTGTCTCATAGTGTCTCATAGTGTCCCATAGTGTCTCATAGTGTCTCATAGTGCTCTCTGTTCTCTCCATCTCTCTTTCAGAGCAGAGAAGGAGTGGGGAGATGGGATCCGCGGTCTGTCTCTCAGTGCTGCGCGGTACTCTCTCCTCCGCCTGGAGGCTGGACCACCCCACACCAAAAACTGGAGGTCTGTCACCAGCTTGTCAAACACGGAGCTTGTGTCGCAGATCAAAAAATAAATGTGTATATTTTCCATGATAAACCACTGAACCAATACATATTACAAAAATAAATGATTATCAGCTCATAAATCAGCACATAAATGTTTAAGCAACCACAAGATATTATTCAAATTACAGAACCCCCTTAGGCATTTTGGTACTATTTGTTCTGACAGTAAGTGATAGTGTTGCAGTATGTAGTTTTTAAAGGCCAATGCAACATTATATGCTATGAAACAAAATGTACATTTTTCATTTTATTTAATATATTATAATTACACAACACTCACGTTAATCTAACATGATGTAAACAGGCCACAGCTGCTGGTTCTTCTGAAGCTGGACGAGGACCTGCATGTCAAGTATCCCAGAATGCTTACCTTTGCCTCCCAGCTAAAAGCAGGAAAAGGCCTAACCATCGTGGGATCTGTGATTCAGGGCAACTTCCTGGAATGTTATGGAGAAACACAGGCCTCAGAACAGGTCAGCACTCCCAATGACCTTCACAGCTCTGTACACTCTAAGTGAACTGTACACATATTTGTGCTCTGTCAGGAAGCTGCCGTGTGTCAAGAAGCAAGAGGCAATGTTTCTGTTCTGTGCATTTATGTGCTGTGTTTGCATCTTTAACCAGGCAATAAAGAACATGATGGAGATTGAGCGGGTGAAGGGCTTCTGTCAGGTGGTGGTCACCTCTAAAGTGAGAGAGGGGATAGCACACATGATCCAGTCCTGCGGTCTGGGGGGCATGAAGCACAACACTGTTGTTATGGGTTGGCCATATGGCTGGAGACAGAGCGAAGACCCTCGTGCCTGGAAAACCTTTATTAGTGAGTTTTTTGTACTCGAGGGGTCCGTTAACATAACACCATTTTTTGACCAAAAATGAAGAACATTTGACGTGTTTTGGCCCTTTATTTACACCTCAACCGTGTTTCAAGGGCCTGAAAACAAACTTTTGTAAACAGGTTTCAACGTGCACGTTTTTAAGAATGATGCCGTTTCCGTCTCTGTGTAAACTGTGTAACTGCGTAAACAAAAACGTACATTTCAAAACTCATGAGGTCATGCGTATGTGTATTGTGTTCCGTCGTCGAATGCATAATACGGCATTTTTAGTCGATATCACAGATCGGTTACAAGGATCTTTTGTAATTGACAATTGTTTTTATCTATGCTGGTAAGAACTTTCCATTTTCTGTACATCGTTGTCATGTAAAGATACCCTAAATGAGAGGCTATTTAAGCCCGGTCCTTGAGGGACACTGTCCAACAGAGTATAGTTCTAACCCTAATCAAACACACCTGCAGGTAATCCTAAGGACCTTGATTAGCTTGTGTGTTTAAACAAGGCTGAAACTCAGCTGTACAGGCCCAGGTTTAAATAGCTCTGCTCAAAATAATCTGCATTGAAACAAGAATTTCACAATTTTAAAGTACAGCTGTTGTTAATCTCACCTTCCATATTCTCTTACACTCGTATAACCACAGATACAGTGCGCTGTACTACAGCCGCCCACCTGGCTCTGATGGTCCCAAAGAATGTGTCATTCTATCCCAGCAACAACGAGCGTTTCACCGATGGATATATTGACGTCTGGTGGATTGTCCATGATGGAGGAATGCTAATGCTCCTGCCTTTCCTTCTCAAGCAACATAAGGTAAATAATTAACAATTGCAATTAAAAATTACTCATTAAATCACTGAGAGTCTTGGCTTAACAATACTGTGTACTTTAGGTCTGGCGTAAGTGTAAGATGCGAATCTTTACCGTGGCCCAAATGGACGACAACAGCATTCAAATGAAGAAGGATCTGGCAACCTTCCTCTACCAGCTCAGATTAGAAGCTGAGGTGGAGGTGGTTGAGATGGTATAGCAGAACTCTTTGTCTTTATTGTTGTCTTTACTGTTGTCATGTCTATAATAGTGCACTATGAGTTCATGTTGCCCAATTTTATCATTATTTTCAGCATGACAGTGACATCTCAGCCTATACATACGAGCGGACACTGATGATGGAGCAGAGGTCACAGATGCTAAAACAAATGAGGCTGTCCAGTGCAGAGAGAGACAGAGAGGTATGTATAAGGTATGAGGTTTGTGTGTGTACATTTAAGCACTGTGATAGCTGATAAACAATCTGGACTACTTCAGAACGAGTTAAAATCGATTTACCTTTATTTACGCAAATCCATAAACGTTTTCTACAGTTGGAGAACTTAAAGGCAGGGTAGATCAGGCAATCTTTTCAAATAAATATTTTTTGTTACGCTAACTGAAAGTGTCTTCACACCTTGATAAATTTACTAAGTAAAATGATATAAATATATTTATACTTTTATATATATTCTGTGGAAGGCACAGGACCATAAAATATTCATCCAATCATTGCATTCGATTTAAACGGAGGGTGAGATCTTTAAATAAACAGTCTTTCATATAAGGAAACATTAAATGTCTCAATGATAACTTTAAGAGCCAGATAGATTCATGGTACAGCAGCTGTTTTTGTATTCTCGTTAATCTTTACTCTAGGCCCAGCTAGTGAAGGACAGACACTCATTAGTAAGAATGGGCAGTCTGTACTCCGATGAAGAGGAAGAAACCATTGAAGAATTACCAGAGAAGAACCAGATGACCTGGACTAGTGACAAGATAGAAGCCGAGAAGCGGAACAGAAACAACGCACCAGAAAACTTCAGAGAACTAATTAGCATCAAACCGTGAGTAGGCTAATGGCTACAATTCTGTTACCTGTAATTTAATTGTAGTTTATTTCAGTTCCTTGCTGTATTTGTCTTTTCCACAGTTTTTCCCCAATATTTAGGCATACTGTACTTGCTTTCCTCCAATCTCATATCATACGGGTTGTTTCAGAGTATGGGTTGAATAGCAAATATTAGGCCAATATAAAAAGCAACACAGATAAAGCATATATATACAAACGTGTGTGTTTGTGTTCGTTACAGTGATCAGTCGAATGTTCGGCGGATGCACACAGCTGTGAAGCTCAATGAGGTTATTGTTAATAAATCCCATGACGCCAGACTGGTGCTGCTAAACATGCCAGGACCTCCACGCAATCAAGAGGGAGATGAAAACTGTATCCTTACAGGTCTGCTTAAATAATGACACTGTTTCTTAAGTATTAACACTTTCCTTTGCTTGTGTGCTTTTAATGCACTTAGTAGTACAAACTGTTTTTATACATACACACCAATAATTATTTGATTTATACAGGATGTGTAGAAATATGGATTTGGACCAAACTGACAAATTATATATTACTTTAATTGTATTACTGTAAGATTTGTTAGTTGAAATGTTACGCATGTGATGTGATTTTCAGATTGATGTCGAGTTTGTCTTACAGTAGATACTGTATATATTCTTTAACTCAGTGGTCTCAGATATGGAATTTCTTGAGGTGTTGACAGAGGGTCTAGAACGAGTGCTGCTGGTTAGAGGTGGAGGTCGTGAGGTCATCACCATCTATTCCTAAAAGACCAAAGATTGAAACATCTCTACCGACAAAACAGACCACCCGTGTTAAACCATGCCTAGCACAAGTCATACACAGTACGCATACTAAACTACACAAGCTCTTATGCTAGATTAGATACATCAGTCATGATTTATGACAGGGTCTTATTTACACCAGGTTTTGTCTATTTAAAAGATGTAGCTTATCAAATAAACATAACGTTAGGAACCATAGGAATCAGTTCTAGATTTAGGCCATGATTAGGATTCCAGCAACAACAATCATTAAACCATAAAGCTTTTCCCTTTGATGAATACATATCTCTGATGGTGAAGTCAACACCCTATACAGTCTAAGAGATAAGTAAGGTTTGGGCCAGAACCAAGACAAAAAACTAGAACCAAAATCGCCTAAACTTCTGTAACCCTTTGTTGTGCTGTAAACTGTTAAATGACGGCGTTGTACAGAACAGGAATGGTCTGTACATCACAACAAAATGGTCTAACATGATTTTAGCTGGCCAAGTTAACAAATCCAATCGCTTCCAAAAATATCCAAGACTGCCACTCAGAACATAAGTGCTGAACTTAAATTGACATTTAAGTGCTCATAAATGTATTTATTTTTTATTTATTGGTTTAAACGCCCCATTGTATTGAAAGTATTAGCTATTGATAAATACCAAAGGGGGGACGGGGGTGTAGGATATGAAAGGCTTTGCAGATTTTGTTATTTATAAATGGACTTATTAAACAAAAGCAGAAATATTCTGTAACTGAACTTTTTTGTAAGTAAACATACGGCGCGTGTCTTTTAGTACACACCTCACAATGAGAAGAAAATGTGTATACTGATACATAAAACATCTTTATTCTTTTTGTAGAGCTTGATTACTGTACAGATAAAATACATTTGTTATACAAATAGAAGAAATGCAGAGAACTGTATTGACTATTAACAATGTATTTGGAATATAAAGGCAGTGATGTGTTATTGGTGTATTATTAGTCCTAATGTTCAATAAAGAATCGTGTTCCTTGATAAAGATAAAGATTAAATAATAACAATAAACAAACAGCTGAATTTATGTGTAATATTATATGAACCTAAAATATGAAAACAATGGGTGTTAATGGTGTTAGTGGAACATTTAAAAAATGTTACAGATTTATAAATGTTTGAATAACGTTCTTAAAACAAGGCAATAATATTAATGCACTCTCTAAAAAAATTGAACTTTCAAAATAACATTTTTAACATCTTTGTTATTTAATGAAAAAAATTAGGGAAATGCTCTTACAACCTAAAATTGTTAGCTAGGATATTGCTTTTATATTAAATTAATTGGAGAAAAAGTGGTATAAGCCAGGCTAAAGCTTTCACAGGCAGCAAAGTAGATTTTGCGTTTCGGTAGCTGCTCTCAGTCTTGACTGGATGGGCCAGTATCACGCGGCAGCTGTTGTTTGCCTCCAAAAACGGAATTTCAGCTTCACTGGGTAATGAAGTTTTAAGCATATCGTCACGCACCTGAACACATGGAGAGACAAAAAGAGAGAAACAGAGAAAGGGAGAAAGTTTTTATATATAAACATAAGATATAAGTTTAGAGTTTTTTTCCCTGAAGTTACTATATATGAGGGCTGACTAAAACTGAAAATGATAAGACAGATGAATGGGTGAGTGTGAGTGTAGCACTGAGAGAGACTCGATTGTTTTCTGAGGTCTGTGAGGTGAAGAGTCTGAAGATTAAGTTTGAGGATGTGGCGAGGTTTACTTGACAGCATATAATCATAAAACGGATAGAACTGCTGGTAGTTTAAGCGTGACATTCAAAGATGTAATCTCAACCTCTCAAGAAGAAATGAGGGAAGAGAAGCAGTGCCTCAACATGATTAGCATGACTAGCCTAGGGGTTCTGTGGAAAAAATACACACCAAATCACTTTCAAAAACATTTACTCTGGTGGAATGAGCTGCCAGCCTCCAACTGATCTGCCGAGACCGTCACACCCTTCAAGAAACAACGGAAAACACACCTGCATTCATTTGCTAACTTCTAATAGTCAACTGTCCACAGTCTACCTTTTACATTCATAAAAAAATCTGTGTCTTCTATTAAACAGCTTTGTAGACTACACTTAATGCTGGCTTTTTAGACCAAATATTAAATGCTTTCTCATTTGTAGGTTGCTTTGGATAAATTTGGATAAGCCGCTTTGGATAAGCATCTGCTGAATGAATAAATGTTAATACCAGGCTGGAGTCCTTTGAAGTTATTCCGTAACAGTCTATATATAGATAAAGACTATATAAAGATCCACAGATGCTGATTGTGATCAAAGATAAGGTCTCCTGATTGGTAGTACCAATAGACGACAATAAATGCATACTGTGTCTTGGACACAGATACCTGGTAGTTTGTGCAAGGTTTTCTGACAGGATGGGAGATTTTGTAGTTTTCTACTGTATTGCAAAGTGGTCATGTCACCACAACTATATGTACACTGATATGTGTATTTATGCTGGACATACTGTACATGCTAAATGAAATTGTACAGCATATTATATAATGCTGATTGTAGGGTGGACTAACACCAGTTAGTGCTATATATAAAAGTGGCAAAGAACTGACCTAAACTAGGCATGAAAAATAACAAAAAAAAATCCTTTGCTGACCTTTTCGACCTTTTGGAAGACTCTAAGGAAGTTGAGTCTTAACACTCCCGCCAACTCTTCCTCAGTCCAGTGCCTTGAGATCAGCTCACCAATTAGAGCTGGGTATTTGGAGACATCATCCAAGCCTCTAGGAAATCTGCATTAAAACAGGCACATGTAATGCAGGCATGTATAAACATGCACACACACACACAGACAAGGGCCATAGGCCTACATAGAATCTATGTGCTGAAATGGCGTATCTTTTGAATGGATTTAAATACGGTGAATCTTGTTAGTTGGTTGTTGAGATTACTATGTGCTCACTTTTAGCTAAAAGCATTATCAAATTATCCATAAATGATAAACTTATATGGTGCAACCATTACAAAAATAACCACTTTTTTATGGTTCAAATGTAGTAACTGTTTTTTTTTTCGGTGCATTGATTAACTTAATTAATTAATTTGTATAACCACAGTTTTACTACAAATACCATGGATAACCTATGGTTGATGTAGCAAAAGCATTCCATGGTTTACCTATAGGAACCATGTTTTTTGTTTCAACTGTAGTACAACCATGGTTCATTTTCATCAGAAAACTTAAAAGCAGGGTAGGCAATCTTTCCCGAAAATTTTTTGTTATGCTGGTTTAAAATCTCTTCACATCCTGACAGAAATTATTAAGTGGTATAAATATATTTATACTTTAATATATCTTCTGTGGAAGGTGCGGGACCATAAAATATTTGTCCAATCATTGCATTCGATTCAAGCGGAGGGTGGGATCTTATGCTTTTGCTATCGCTATCGCTAGCCTCTCCGAATTGCCTACCCTACCTTTAAATATACAGTCTTTCATATAAGGAATGAAAATATCCTGTTTTTAAAAGAAAACATTTAATGTCTTGTTAATGACTTTTAAGGCCAAATACATGCACAATAGTGGCCCAGCTAGTGAAGGACAGACACTCATTAGTAAGAATGGGCAGTCTATAATAAAACGGATGTGAAGAACTTCATGAATGACGAGTGTTTCAATTATGAAGAAATCTGTTAAGCATTCTGTGTAATTCACAAGCACAGACTGTAAACTAGCAGGAGGCAGATACGCCAAGGACACAAGTGTGCATAACGCATGCTAGCTCTGGGGTGTAAACTGACTGATAAGAATATGTGATTACTTACCCTGTTGCCCCATCAAAGTCGGCTCCTATGCCAATGCTTTCTGCTCCAATCACCCGCTTTATGTGATCGAAATGATCTAAAAAACAATTTACAAAATATTGTATTATTGAAGATATTATGAAAGGTAACATATAACGTATAACTTCAATTGATGTATGTCTGGTGTCTTACCAGCCACCATAGAGACGTCTGCGTCATATGAACAAGCTACAAAACTGCTGTAGAAGTTCACCATGATGAGTCCGCCATTTTCTTTCTAGACAAAGTAAACACTACTGATTTAGAGATCTAGAACTTTTTATTCAGAACTTTTAATTCTGTTACATTTTTAAAACGTTCCACTAACTACTTAAAAATAACCGTTAGTATGTAACATTTTACTGTAGCTTAGTGGTTAGAGCATGACCAAGGTCATGGGTTCGATTCCAGGGATTGCACATACTCAGAAACAATGTAAGCCACTTTGGATAAAAGCGTCTGCCAAATACATACATACAAATAACATTAAAGAAACATCTACTAACGTTACTTATTAGCCAACATTTTGAGACTGTTCACAAAACAGTGCACAAAATTTTTAGCTTTGTTGCATCTATTAAAAAACTCCTACTTCATACTTCTACTTAATTGTATGTTTGACAAAATGCAACAAGACTCCAATAACTGTGTTTGTTTTATTTCAGAGAATAATAATAGAGCATTTCAAAAATAAGTGTTTTTGTAAACAATGCGGATGATGTGACATAGAGACCGGCGGTCTCACCAGCAGCTGCAGCAGATCGTCAGGTACATTGCGAGTGTTGTTACACACAGCGTATGCTGAGGAGTGGCTGAAAATAGCAGGAGCTGTGGAATGTTTCAGCACTGCTCTGGCTGTTTCCCAGGACGTGTGGGACAGATCAACCAGCATTCCCAATCTGTTCATTTCAGAAACCACCTCCTGTGAAGAGGAAGTGAAGACGGAATAAACTAATAAATTACATGAATGATGAAGTGATTTATTAGTGCAAGCATTTAACTGTGATTATCACAGGTTGGTATTATACAGCAGACTGAGGTATTACAAATATTTGTTATACTTCTAAATTAAGTAATGCTTCATTTACAAGTAATGCTTCAATTATTAAAACAGTATTCCACCGAGTAAGCTGTTATGTTTATAAACACAGCAAAATGTTTAAATAGGTGATATGCTGTATTTTATATAATTAACACACACACACACATTACGGTATGTACGCTTAGAAGTAAACAGGATACTGAAATCATTGTCTTTATATTTATATAACAAAACTAAAAGAATTTTTTTAACAAAAAAATGGTGACTGGTTTTTGGGTTCAAAAACAGAACACACAGAAATGATTATAAGAAGCCTTTGATACCGGGCAAACTCACCACAAAACAACTAAGTGGTTTAATATCTTATATTGCACAATATATGATCTTTACCGGTTTCATTTTGCATATAATTTTTGACCCACGTCGGAGAGGAAAACCTTACCTTACCAAATTCTGTCAGGCTATTGTCCGTTCGCTGGTAAAATTGGTATAATTTGGAGGAGCTCTCCGCCCTACATGTGATTTTATTGGAGAAAGTACAATAAATAGACTTGACACTATAAATATAAGTTCAGGTGACTGTAAGATGTTTGTTTGTGTGTGCTCTTTAAAGTATTTACCATGGTGTGTTGCAAGTGTGTGTGAGGGCCATGGATCTTACTCCAAGCTGGTAGAACATGCGCAGTGCTGGTAAACTGCTGTCGATGGAGTGACCTCCCTCCACACTGATAAGACATGCGATTTTTGCACTGTTCCTCATTTCTCAAACAAACAACAATTTCCATATTTATCAAGACTCATTTTTACAACCTTTATTTTGCACAACAGTAATCCCATAAGATCATGGATGACAGCTCAATTGATCCTCCTAGACAGCAACTACTTTAAACAAAGAAGAAACTAAATAGTTTATGAGCGGGGCTGATATTTTGATATAGATATTCAGTGTTTTGATCATGAATAAAGATGCCCACTGTTTTGCTGTTGTCACCGAACCAGACTTTTGACTTTATGTTTACACATATGCTGTCAAAGAACTATTGTCCACAATCATGCTATCAGAGTGTGAAAAATACATAAGCACAATACTGTTGAACAAAGTAATTTCCTAGGAACTAGTAGTTGTAAGTAGCTGTGAGACTGCATACGGTCTCCTTTTCTCTTACATACATCACAAGTGTAGGCACGAATTATGGTTCATTAAAATGCTTTGCTGATAATAAATTTGTGACATCCTCTTCAGACATGAACCTCTGCAGTCTATTTTAATGATTTTATGTCAATATGAGTTCCAGTCCGGACTGTTCAAGTACCAAACTGAAAAAAAAAAATATGATGCACACCATAATGACTCACACTGTATATTGTCTACCAAAATAAATCCAGTACCTACATGATAAAATCTTACTAACCCAGTCTACAACAAGCCTATTCCAGAAGCAATTCTTCTGAGCCTTATCAGCTGTTGGATTATAGTGGCAACAGGTCTTTAACAGCACAAGGTGTTTCAGTACCTTCAGCTGTGGTGACCAGTTCCATCTCTGTATTTTGGGTACACAGACGACGAATGACATCAATCTGTTCCAAGGTCAGTCTGACAGCATCCTTGTTCTGAGCCGTACACAACACATATGCTGCAAAGACCTAACACACATAAATCCCTTACATCTCAGACACAGAATAACCAAACTGATCTCTCTATATAATCAACAACTGATCTTTCTATATAACCAACAAACTGATCTCTCTATATATCTTCAAGCATGAGCATGTTGGTAGTTTTTCCAAAAGACTCTTCCCAGCTAACAATTTTAGGCTGCAAGAATGTTTCCCTAATGTTTTCATTAAGTAACAAAAATGTTAAAAATGTTATTTTGAAAGTTCTAGTAACATTCAAAATGTTTTAGATGTTGCATTAATGTTACTGCTACAAGAACATTATTCAAACTTTTTTTAAATTCTGTAAAGTTTTTAATATGGTTCCCTAACTGCTTAAGAATATATGACAAATATGTATGACATAACGTTAAAACGTTCTACTAACATTACTCCAAGAACATTTTGTGATGACTTTGAGATAACTTAGAAAAGGTTAGGCAGCATTCTGAGAATCCCTGTTAGCTGGGTCGCCAAAATATGTTTTGCTATATAAAAACCTGAAAATGCATTTATTTATGCATTATACATTTGCATTCAGTAAATCCAAACAAAAACTCCTGTCTTTGCAGCGAAAGTTAAACATACATTTCTTAACAGGGGGGCTATATAAAGCTTCAGTCAACGTTACAAATGCTTAGTAAAATCTGTTTTCTTTACGTTACCATTATGTTTTCCATGGAAATTAATACAGACCAAATAATCATAAATTGCTTGTGGAAATTTGGGGTGTCGGGAGAGAACAATTTGGTGTCCAGGGGTCCCAGGATCACTTGATCTGTCTCTGCCTCCAAAGTCAGTATTCACTGAAATCAGTTTACGATTTCTGAACTGTCTACAAAGATAGTTACGATAACTGGCAGATGATAACAAGCATGAAATATTACCTGTCCTCCAACATAACCAGCCAAGAGGCGACTGATATCTGTAGCCACACCAGGAATCTTGTGTACATTGACCAGGTTCAGTCTGTTGTTATAGTGTATTCTCAGACGCAGTGCTAAGTCATTGTGTCTGAGAGAAGAGAAAGACATGCTGTGTAATGAGTGTCAAATCAAAAGATCAACACTGATTCCAGTCTGACGTACAGGCATCTGTTTATTAACTACAACGTTCTCTGTCTGGCATAATGTACTGTATTTTCTCACAGTTACGTTTAATGCAAACATCAGAAAAAAGAAACGTCCTACCCATCAATTACTGGATATTTTGTCATTAAATCCAGTGCTCTACTGGTTTCAGATATTACTCTGTGGTGAAGTGAGAGAAGGATGAATATGAGACGCTGTATCCATGAGCCACAGACGGCTGCCTCTTTATACATCACCATCCTATGATGCTGATAATAGAAATAAGTAATTAAACATTTGCTTTATTGAAAACCAGAACTCCGAATTAGCAAGTAGACCTAACAGGCATGTACAGTAACTTACAGTAACTGTTCAGACTAGCATTTTGAAGTACAACTCGTTTAATTAGCAAATGTTATACATTAGGTATTTAGCAGACGCTTTAATCTAAGACGAGGAAAGTAAATTAAAACAATGAACAGTGATAAACATGTATAGGGAAAACCTACAAAAGCTGTCTTGTGAAACTCCGTATACAGTGTGACAACATGCCCCGCTACTGGTCAACGTGTGTTAAATGAACCGTATCTTTTTTTTCTAGACAAAATCTGTGCAAATTTTGTTAAATCGCCATTATGCAATTAAGACTTTACTGTGTTTATTTACACAGTAATGTTTTTAAAAACATCTTAAACACTATCAAACAACCAAAACTCATTATAACACAACCAGATGTTTATAACAGCGCGTTTGTGACGTGCACAACAGTACAAATAAGAACATTACTTACCGTGTCGGCAGGCTTGGTTTAAAGTGCTCATCTGCGTGCAGTCATACACAGACTGTGACCGGAGCGATGCGCCTGTAAACTGTTATGGGGAACTTATGAAAATAAGGACTTGCCCGTGTGGTGCACTATACGGTATTTCTCCGTTTTAAAACTTAATGCTTTGCACGTCAGACACTGGACGCCCTCTACTGAAAGCTTGAAGCAGGCACATAAACACTGCCAGATGGAGCCTATAATTGCACGCACATGCGTAAAGGAAACAATTCTTTGGCCAGCTCATATACGCTGCGATATTTATCCCGTTTTGGCAAAATATAATAAACACTAAACACCATAATAATGCGGTTTAAGATCTAGAGTTGTACAAAAAAACAACATTTATTGCAAGCAATAAGTAACATTCTTACGTTAAATAAGCTTTTATGTTTCTTTTCCATGCCATTATTGTGGCGCACATTGTTTTAAGAAAGACCGAAACTTCCATACATCTTATTCACCAACAGAACAATGAACTTGTACAGAGATAATTAGTAACAAGAGTCCATAGTTAATAGTTGTTTTGTTACTTCTTCGTGGCTTTTGGTTTTGTTTTGTGTATGTTTTGTGTTTATGTATACTATTTATTATGTTGAAATATTAAACACACACGCACGCGTTGGGCTTTTATTTTTGTGCACATAACCTTGAAACTAAGGAATGTGTTGTGTCTGCTTCATCCAACAGAGCTTCTGCAACAGCCTTTTGGTTGATGCATTGTTTTTACTAACCAACAGATGGCACTGTTTTCCACACTCTGAATCTTTTGGCGGAACAGTCAGGGGCCCCCTTCAGTGCTTTATGAGGCTTTATTTTACCATATTAATTACTTAAGTGCCAGGTAACTTACTGGAGCTCTGAGGTTTATTCATTGATGGCCCCACATGCTCATTACTGGTATAACCAACCAATGTTACATCAGAGATAATTATATTCAGATGAAAGACTTCTTATAGTTCATAAATATTCTTTGTAATCAGAAAATGTTTTTAAAATGATGGTTGCCATGTTTGTGGAACAGGTGTTTGCGTGCTGTGTGCTTGCTGTCGCATCATCTATCATAATGAGAGGCCAGCTTAATTACACCACCTGCCAAGAAACATTGTAATTTCTCAGTTTATTGGTAGTTTTAACGTTAAGGCAATATGCATTTTTAGGTAACATATGCAAATTCAAGATTTTACAATGTCAGATTGTGTTTTCTCCTTTAACAAAGCCATCAGTCTTTGCTTCTGTGATTCCTACAATGTATATTTTCTTGTCCGAACAGATTTGCACGGTCAGGAAGCATGACACTGTCTAACAATTATGCTTTCTAGTAAAGTACAGCGGAAGACAAGTTTAAAGAAGTGCCGCTAGGTGGTGCAATCGAGTCGAAAGTTTATCCACAATCGGTATGGAAGTAGCTGTCATTGGATTCCCACGAAGGTTGCCAGTACTAATCCCGTGTGCATGTCGTTAATGTGCTGTCATTGCATCTTAAAATATACATCGCATTCACTCCTGTTTATAGCCTAACATGAGAGATAAACATTTCAGGAAATTGTTAGTTGTTCATTGTCACCTGTATTTTGAGGCGGTTCATATTCAAATATTTTAGTTATAAGTTAAATAATGAGGGTTGCGTAATTTCTGTATTAAACATGAGTAAAGCGTGAGATTATATGCTCCACCGTAAATCATACATTTATAATATAATATAATATAATATAATATAATATAATATAATATAATATAATATAATATAATAATTTCATATACCAAGTACAACGTCCTGGAAAACCTGGAAAGAAACTACAAACATTTAGACTAGATAATACTTAGTAATTCTATTTTAATTTAATTTTTTTAGTGTGTGGTGTACTGTACCACCCATACGTGTTGTGAACCCCTCCTCTAGAGTTGCGCTCCACACTGGATACGTGTGCGACCACTGCTATCAACAGAGTTAAGTCAAGCCTGTCGGGCTTCCCAACTCCTGTTAACAGGCAATTAATCATCAGATTGATTACAACGCGTGGCGAGTGTGGAAGCTGACTGACGGCTGCGATGCCATTCATCAGTCTGTGACAGGAGCAACAAAAGCTGGAACAGGAACGAACCGAGATGTTTTGCATTAAAGGCTTCCAAGGAGATGAACCAAACAAACGTTGCCATGAACGGGTGTGTTTGGTTACAAACACACAGAGGGCAGGGGAAGGCTGCCGGAGCCAGGTGCCGGGCCGAGCCTGCTGTTGTTATGTGTGCGGGGTGGTTGTCATGACAACAAAGAGACCCGTCTGCCTGTCCCTCAGGGGAAACGCCGGACAAATGAACCCGCATTCCTTGTGTGTAATGCAGAATATGACCGTGAACTATGTAAGCTAGTGTTTCTTAAAAGTGCGAAACGTGTTGTTGACGTTGTGTTATTAAAAATGAATGTTTTCATGATGACGATGAAACCAAATTCGTCATGGTCAATTGCTATTAGTTAAAAACCACAAATCAAAATAATCTTCAGGAGTCTGCGGACCTGAGTGGATTTTGCTGAAAAACATTTAGCCTATTATTGTTTTTATAGTTTCTTTGTTATTTAGAATAGAACAAAATACAAAACAAAACTTACAACACACCAAATTATATTTAGTAACAGTTTCTAAAACGTTATATAAATGCAAGTTCCAGTTTCAGTAACACAGTATTCTAGCTAAAAAGAACAAATACATGACATGAAAGTATTGGAAAACATTTTGGCAAATAACATAAGGACACACATACATCTAAGTTAGTTATTTTTAGCTATGCGTTCATGTAAAATGTAATTAGTTGCAATCAGTTAAAGGCAGGGTTGGTGATTCTTTCCATAAACACTTTTGTTATGCTAGTTGACAGTCTCTTTACATCCTGATAGCAATCACTAAGTAACGTCGTCTAAATATATTTATATATATTTATATCTTTCGTGGAAGGCACATGACCATAAATGTTCCTCCAATCATTGCATTAGGTTTGATAGGATGTCTCCCTTGCCTGTCAAACTATGTATTTGCATACCATTGGAGGAGGCGTGGCTTTGGGGAGCGCTCTGAAGGGAGGGTGGGATCTTGTGCTTATCTTACTAGCCTCTCAGAAATTGCCTACGGTACATTTAAGAGCTTCGACATACATTTCTTAAAGAAAAAGTATTTTAAAGGGCATTTTGTTGACTTCCTGTCTGAAACAGAATTATGTTCCCTGGTGCTTTTTAATGCACTTGTGAGATTTTCAACTAGAATCCTAAATTCATGACCCATGAAAGAGAGACCAGTTTCTCTCTTACCCTTTTATGTCAAACTTCTAAAGAAAAACTGACAGACCATGTTCTGGAAAGACAAACATTTCCCGTGTGTCAATGTCACTTTGCTTAGTGGCTGTGGAAAACACAGGTCAAAGTTCAAGCTTGGCTTTGGTCCAGACCTAAGTGCTGATGAAGATGTTGCTCAGAGCTTGGAAGTTTTGATGATGAGCCTTTACTTGGCCTTCGTCTTCTCGTCATAAGTTCCAGCATTTTTATAAGCCCCTACGTATCCTGTGTTCTCCACAATCTCCTCCCGTCCACCTTTTCCTTTGCCCTTTCCACTCTCATCGAAGCGCTCCTTGTGAGAGCCAGTATATTTAGATGTGTCGGTCAGCCTGTCCACTGTGCCTGATTTTGCCACTTTCTAAATTAAGGATTAAAGAAGAATAAAAGCAGTCATGAACATGACCATTTAAAAAAAAGCAATAACAAGCAAATAACAAGCAATGCCAAATGACTGAAACAGAATCTGAACTACAAATTTACCACAAAACATAAATTAAAAGAGGCTGATACAACCTCATCGAGGCGGTTTCAACCGGTCCCAGCAGAGCATGTTTTAATTGGATGAATACCATCACATATTCGTGTAACTCCTCATTACTTAAAACAGATAACATTGAAATATGACTGACAATATCAAGGTGATCTCAAGGATAGTGAGATCAGCAGCTGCCAGTTTTAATTTATTGTTTTTTGATTTGTTACTGCCCTCTAGTGTTGTGAAGAGATTAAGGAATGATCTAGTATCTCTTCTCAGCATCATCACTCATTTGAGACATCTCATTAAATTGACAGTTCAGGTCATGGAGTGCTCTACTATTGAGATGAGTTGAATCATGTGTGTTAGATAAGTTAGACATCCATTCTGCGCAGTCCCAGCCAACAATTTTATGGTGTGGGAACGTTTCCTTAACAAAACATGAAAAACGTTATTTTGATGCATTACCGCAAGAATGTTTTTGATAACGTTGAGAGAACATTGAGAAAACTTTTATAGAACATTCTGAGCATGTTTTCTGTTAGCTGGGTTGTTGAGAGACTTCAGTGGGCAGGATTGAAAAACATTGATATACTATGTTTGGCTGGCAGGATTTTCTATCTTTCCTATTACAGTTTACATATTTAATACTCAACAATCCCAAGTCACAACAAAGGCATTCGTTACCTAGTTATTATGTGGCAGATGTTGAGGCAGCACAGTAATTAGCTGGAGGATGTTATCATACGTGTTACCTGCTTTCAATGAAATGAGTAACACTAAAGGTCTAATTTAATGCCATTGATCTTGTGCATAGCACAATAACACACCCAGCTAACAGAGTATGTTCTCACAACACTGTCTAATGTTCTCCTGCAGTAATGTTAATAGAATGTTTAACATTATATATATCATGTGTTTCAGAAACATTATTGGAACGATTTTAATGTTACAGAATTAAAAAAAAACTTTTAATTAGCATTCTTTAAACCAACCAAACCAAGCAATGTTAATACAACTTCTAAAAAACTGTTTCTAACATTCTTAGAACATTCAAAATAACATTTTTTAACGTTTTTGTTACTTAATGGAAATGTTGAGGAAACGTTCTTACAGTCTAAACTTGTTAGCTGGGTATGTATGCTACAGCAACATGAATGTCCATGTGCTTGTACGAGAGTTGCTCAGATGATTGTTTTCAAATGGTCGCCTTACCGTTACACCAACATTGGTGGGTTCTTTCCCCTCAATTAACTTATGTATAGACTGCAGTGCCTCTTCTTTGCTTTGACCTTTGAACCTCTTTGGGGCCAGATCCTCCAGAGCTTTCTGGAACTCCTCGTACGTGATGACTCGAGATGTCTTTGCTCTGAATCAAAGTACAAGCAGATTGCTCAATAATGCAAACACATTCATGCAGTACGTCTATGACACATCTACAAATACACAAAATATAATCCATGCGGTTTTAATGCATGCAAAATGTCTCCAGAATAAAATATTGACAAACGTACTTGACTTTGCTGAAGACGATATCTACATCAGTGCCTGTGACGTTCTTGCCATCAATAACTTTGCAGTCTTTGCACAGTTTAGCCCAGTTTTTTCCATTCAGCTCCTTCCCAGTGGCTTTGGTGTCACCGTGCACAGCAAACTTCCTAAAGGAGCTCAGGAGCTCCTCCATGTCTGTGCTCTCCGCCATATTGGGTATTCTGCCAAACAAATAGTAAGACTATGATCTAATGGAAAGATTTCCCTACAAGAAGGTCGTAATAACCAACCAAATAAGTCAAAACTGCAAGAGTGGAGTGATAAATAAGCATTACTGAAGCCTAGATTGGGAACAGAATGACAAAGCAAACAGATTACTGCGGCATTATGGGTCTCAAAGCGATCTCAAATGTATTATTTGTACAAAGAACTTTTATAACCTCGGGCTGTACAGAGGAGGTTAAGCCCAGACAACAAAGCACATCATGCGGTTATTAAGCAATTCTGAATTATCTTGGTAACCTTAAATATTTACATTTGCCTGTGATTTTGGCTTGAAACTATTGTTACAAGACTTTCTGTTTTTCATTGATGGAGCAAACCTCCTAATATTCACCATTTTCCACTGGGTTTTAAATGGTGGAAATGAATAGAAGGCCAATTAAAACACAAGCCAAAAGTAGCACATTAGGTGCGTTTGGAGCATCAGAACCTGATGGAAAGATTTTAAGAATGAGCAAATGAGGTAACTTTTAGAACGCTAAAAAACACTAAAACAGACCAATGTTAGAATTTCCTACATAATTTGTGTTTTAGACAGCTGTTTTCCTCCTAATGATTCTCTGTTTCTCATTTGTACAGTTTTCTGTGCAGTAAACAACAGCTGATTGATCCAGTTATTCCTGATGCATACAAACAAACATGCTACAAAGTCTTGCAGTATCTTACTGATGCACTGCCATGTCTCTCCCTTACTGCATACGACCAATGAGGGCAATTCTTAATCTTCTTTATGTCTGCACAGGTCAGTGATTTTTAATAGAAGTGGGAGTAGGTGTGCGGATGGTCTTATGTGTCCCGGAGTTATTGTGGAATGTTTCAGATGGATGTCAGAGGTTTGGCAGCCGTCTGCTTCATACAGAGATGGTTAGCACACAGTAATAGTGGGTGGGCTTGCCCTGGCTTCCATACACAAGGATACGCACAGACACATTATGTATACAAAGACTTATGAAGGGCCTCTGGATAACCTGTTATGTATATACTATATAATCTGTTTTGCATCTATGTGTGATTTATGAACTTGGTTCTCTGATTTACATTTGAGATCCTTCAAACATCCAAAAGAACAAGTTGTTTTTTCTTTGGTATAGATAATTATTGCAGAATTCTTGCACAGTGGTGTAATGATCACATGATTGTTGAGCGGTCCATCAGTCATCAAATTATTTTAGACACGTTTAGACTCACTTTAAGGTCTTGTTTATTCATGTTTAACATGTTGCATGATATAAAATATAAAATATGTATGTTGGTGCGTGTGAGGGATCAAGGTTATCCCCATAGAAACAGGCAACCGAATAAAGACATCATTGTGAGTGTAAGCCTCACCCATCTAACACACACACACACACACACATAACCAACAGAAAAGTTTCTAACACACACACACACACACACACACACGTGTATCTATCTATCTAAATAAGTACATTGCATGGAGTTCTATTGTTATAGTTATAAACAATATAGCCTAACCCTAACCATACTCTATTTTTATGGCATTTTTACCAGGGTCAAAGTTAAGGTTTTGCACCCATTTGTCAGGCTTAGCTAAATTTGGGGTATAAATTTGTCCCCAATATATGGCTAAGTAAATTTACACACACACAGACACTTATTCACACACTGTAAGCGCACACCGCCAACTTACCTAGAAATTCCCTCTCTCACGACTACACTTTAAAAGTGTCCATGGAAACCATTGTATAAATGAGGAAAACACAGAGACTTACACACCCATCCAGAAACAACACACACAAACAGATACACATCAAAATAACAACATGATAGGGCCTTTCTTGTACTTAATGACATAACACAATCTTCCTTTGTTCCAGCTGAGGATGTCTAACCATTGTCTTCAGAATTTATTACATCCCATGTTATTCTTAACACTTTCTGTATTTTAAACTGACGCATAACATATTTAGAGTGGAGCAGTCATGTGATATATTTGCATATGATAACTTTAAAAGTCATAAAAACGAATATTATTTGATAAACAGCTGTGTGTTTACATTCTGATTATACAGATTGAATCCTTCTACATATAATATATATATTTACTGTATTAAATCATTATTTATTAAAATAATTATATAATATGATACAATGAAATGTACTTTCTGTATGCTGTCAATTGGCCACAAATAACCAATAAAGTACCATGTACGTGTCTATATTCTGTTCTGTAATTTCCACATACTGTGCATTACAGTATGAGTAGCAGAAGAAAACTCTGGCTGGCAGCAATAAAAAAACACTTTTTAACCCACACTCTCATAACAATGAATGCTGTGTTGTTTCAAACTTCAGATTTGTGTGCGTTTGTTCACGGGCAAAATCACTGCAGCATATTAGCAAACCGAACATCCGTGATATGATCTCGTCTTAAAATAACACTGTTTTTGTGTTTGTGCACTCATAGTAGCTTACACAGTAGTACGCAGATGCAGCTCTCCATTGATAAATGCATTTATATGTCCACCACAGCTGCTACATACCGTGACATGATTTGCATGGGTCTACAGTATGTAATTGCAGTAAATGTGTGTGCGCTCATACATGGAAGAGAAGCAGACACAGGAGTTTCTATAAATACAGTGAAACTCTTTCCAAATATTTATGTGTGCATGTGTGCATGTATGCAGGTGTAGCATGCCGCTGCATATTAAGAACATTCTAAATCATTCTTGCAAGTGCATAAGTGAAAGTAACAGTAAAATTGCTTCTTACCTGTCCTGCTGCCTATCCACAAACACACACCCTGTCTGCACAATCCTCCTGCTCTCTCGCCTTCTCTCTCTCTCTCTCTCTGTCTGTCTCTCTTGTTACTCCCTTCTAAAATGGGTTTTAAAGAGCTGAGGGCTTGTTATCATCTGTTTATTCCTGTATCCATGGAGACGCCCTGTTTAACATCAAGGGATGGCAATAAAAGATGGAGAGAGAAAGTGTGTGACAGTGTGAGTGTGTGTGAGACAGAGAGAGAGAGAGAGAGAGAGAGAGAGAGAGAGCCTAGTCAAGTTGTAGTGACCAGGGTCGTTGATCATTCAGGGTGAACTAGAGGCTTGAGCATAGCAACACAGGGAAGTCAGAAAGCACTTAAATGCTGTCTAGGGTGGGGCATTTGTGTTTATCTTCTGTTTTGCTGTGTTGTGTTTATATAAAATGCTGTTCATATACTCAACTGTTTGTTGTGTGTATGTGTGTGTGTGTGGGTGTGTAAGAAGGAGAGTTAGAAATGGTAAAAGTCACACACCTACATTGTGGGGACAAGCCAGTGGTCCCCACAAGGAAAACTGATTATGAAACATACTAAATGATGCTTTTTTTAAATGTAAAAAAGCAGAAAGATTTCTGTGAAGGTTGGTTTAGAGATAGGGTGAGGGTTAGGGGATAGAATATACAGTTTGTACAGTACAAAAGTCTATGGAAAGTCCCCATAATGCATAGAAACAAGTGTGTGTGTGTGTGTGTGTGTGTGTGTGTGTGTAAGAAGAGGAGTTAGAAATGCTGTTCATTCCTGCATGCATGTGTTAGTGTGCAAGTGTTCGAAAGCCCACCAGATACTGTGTGTGTGTGTGTGTAAAAGAGAGAATTTTTAATTTTTAAATTAAGCGGAGACAAAAAATCTTAATTGTGGTTATCTACATTATTCTGTTGATTTTGCTTAAAATATTGTAATGTGACAGTTTTGTGTAATGTACTGTACAAAGACATGCTGTATGCATGGGTATACATATACATGCGTTTCAAATATCTGTTTCTCTGTTTTAACTGTTTACACTCTGATTATTAAGGTTTTCAAATGCCATTATTTTTGGAATATACTAGAATGCGTTTTCTCATATGAAGACTGAACCTCAGGGTCCTGGTATGATGGCCAGACAACAAGTGTTGCTCTGTAACTCTCTACCTTTCTCTCTCTCTTGTGGCTCCCTCTTTTAGACACTGGGTTCATATTTTCCAGGGTTGCCCTCTGTCTCCTCTTTATGTCCAAAGAACAAAACCCATAAAGACAGAATCATGAGTCAGAATCTGGAGCCAATTGTACTCAGGAGGAAGTGACATCCCTTTAATTATCACAAATTAATTTTAATTAAATTAGTTTGAAATGTTGTCTGGATTTGTTTATATATATTTGTTTTCAATCATTTTTACCCTCCGTAAACATTGTAATCGCACAAACAAAACACACATAAACAAACACATAATTCAGAAAGTCTCTCTATTTCTACAGTACAGTGTGTTTTTTATAAAGCTCTTCTTTGCATCACTTACCTCTCACATTGTCCGTATCTTTTATTTCTTTTTTGTATCAATGGCATAACATGTCAGACCAGAAAGCAGGATGATGACAGTTTAAATGAGCTGGATAATTCTGGTTTCACCAGTTCTATTAATGTACATTAGACTGTTGAAATTGCATTTTGTACAAACTGTTTGCCAAACGCTAACTTACAAAGACGTACACATACAAAGAGCATCTGTATTCTTATGCTGAATCATGATGCTGAAGGATTTACCGTTTCACTGTATGATTAGTTTTACATTTTGAATCACATACAGATGTTTGTTGAAGGTGCTTTGCATTCATTGTTCCACAATAATGCCAGTGTTGTTGAAAGCACGGATCTCGCTGCAGCACACTGCTGCTGTATTTTTATTAGCAAAAGGTTTACGCTGTTGCTTTGCTTGATAGCTTGACTTCTTTTTTAAGTTACCAGAAGAATTAAGTGTCAGGAAAGTCAGGTGGCGTGTGCTGTTTCCCACGCACAGCAAATACATTGTGTTTGTGTACATGATTTTACAAATATTTTGAGCGTTTTTGGGATGTTACCCAAGAGGATTACTAGAAAAACAGAAATGAACAATCTTTCATCACTCACAGCAAAAAAAAAGTTTTTTGTGTTGTAGACGCTTTTATGTTACTAGTATGAAAGCCATTTAAATATCTTTAGACAGGTGATTACAAATGATTTATATAAATTATACAGTAGTTTCTAAGCAGTTGTTTTACATAAGTCTTTAATTTCTAAAAATCTATCAGTCAATATTCAAGCGAAACCCCGATTTAGATATTTAGTAACTCAATACAGACAGTTTTCCAAAGCACAGTCCTAAAAACATGAAGAATTCCCTTTGTGCAAATTGGGTTTAAGTGCCTTACTCATTAGTAACATTAGTAACACTTTTTAAACATTTTATAAAACCATGCAATAACATTAATACAACATCTAAAAAACTGGATGTCTTGAACGTTCCTAGAACATTTGAAATAACGTTTTTGTTACTTAATGGGAATGTTAGGGAAACATTCTTACAACCTATAATTGTTATCTTACAACCTCAATACTTGCAGGACTTGAACCAATAACCTTCTGATTACTAGCGTTCAGCTTCAGCCACCGCCACATTGTATTCCTAGCTCAGACTCTGGGATCAGAAGTCCATTCACAACTTGAGCTTGAAATGACTGGCCAATAAACACTCATCAATCCTACACTTCTGACCCTGAACACTCCTCACATCCTGCATCGCAAAAATACAGGCGAAGGCTCTGTTATAGACATTACCATTAATACGGAAACATACTGGACTGAATTATTTCTTTCTGTAAAAACAATGACTCCAACCTAAATACATGCCACACACACTACACACACTCACACATAGCCCTATTAACCAAACTTTATATGTTTCAATAAAGTGCTGAGTGACATGTGTCACACATTCAGCTTTACATAGTGCAGCTAACAAACACACTGTAAGTATGTTTACCCTTCTGATGACTGACACGTTTAGTGAGTGTATCTGTGTTGTCATGGAAACGCTTTGTTTTGATTTCAAACGTATCAAACTATCTCTCTGCAAAATGGCATGCGGGAAGCGAATTGTGGTATGCTGTAATGATTGCTACAATATGACATTTACAAAGTAGAACATCAAACACTTGCAATGCAACATTTCAGCACATCACTCAAAAATCAGCGTGACATTCTCAGCTACAGTAACATACAGTTTTACTGTACCTACAACCAACTACACACACACACACACACACAAAATAAATAAGTTGCTTTTATGTGCACTACAATCTACAATCAGATGTGGTCTTAAAGAGGTATACATCATCCATTTGGAATAACTCATCATCATTTTTCTTTCATCACTTTATTTAATGTGAGCATCAGGAAGCGGTCAACAGATGGAAGATTGTCGGGTTGCTCTGATCCAAAATACCATATAGCCTCCACTTCCTTTTTTTCTTCTCATTTGCTTAGCTGCTTTTTTAAGTAAACTAATGGCTCCTCATTTTCAGCTCATTTAGTGCTGCGTGGAAGCACAGAAAAGCGCACAGTCGACAGGAAACAGATGTTCACCTAAGAACAAAAGGGTCTGGAGCGGTGGGCCGTGTGTTTCTGTGCGTTTGATGATGGAAAGAATCTCTTTCTCCACTCTTGTTCCACCAACCACTGGTCTATGCACACCTAAGTCATTTAGGGCCCTAATATGCGCACATGATGCAAATAAAGTGTTTTGTGCAACAATTAAAAAAAGAGTCCACGACAACGAGCTGTGGGGGAATCAGAGAGATGCGGGGGAGCTGCTCGAGGGTCAAGCACATGGCATCAAACAATCACTTCATATTTCAGTCTTTGTTTTAACTGTCGTCATGGCGACGACCACTGCTAGCATTGCTTATTTTCTTTCCTCTTTTTCTTCTTGGGGACTATAGATGAGATCACGGTTGGAAATGAATGAGAGACATTGATAAGTGAAAAGACCTACTCACAAAAACACACGTTTGCGTTTAATCACTCGTTCTAATCACTGCGAATCAGCTGCGTAAGGATTGTTTATTATTTATTTGCCGAATTTAATTAATACACGTAAACCTGTTTAGAACAGAAGTACACAATAAAAGCTACGTGCATGTGCAGCGATACATACCGTGGACATACTGTTCTGGTTTTGATCCTCTGACTTTTTTATTTGGTTCTTTGTTCTTTAATGTGATGAAGTCAAGGGAATAACATACATCATGATTAAAATACCTTCGAGCTCTATTACAACTTGTTTCTCTAAGTAATGAGAAACCTTGTTTTATTGATTTAGTTTAGTTTAGAACTGGACTTAATTTTGTAATCTTTAGGCAAGTTGTTTCACTCAGACTGCAACAGAAATAGAGAATTTAATTTAGATCTGATGTAAGGGTGATCTTATGATAAACAGGCTTTAGACTGAAAAAGTTGAAGATTTGTTATACTTTACAAAACTTACAAGGCTGCAGGTCTGATGTAACTTTAGCCCAGGCTTACATTGGTGAAGCTGTGAGCTTTTCTTTAAACCTTAAGAGAATATATCCTTGTTTTTAATCTTTTACTTGACTATTCTCAACACATAACACAATAAAATAATAAAATCCAATCGTTTATCATATTAAAATCAATGCGCAGACATAGTACAGTAAGTCCTTTGTTTGCCTTTGATGATCAGCGCAGCCTATAACCTCTACCAGTGACAACAGGCTGATCACATTATATATCAGCCAGGGTGAGATTTGAAACTGAGCTTTTTGTATTTATCTCTGATGATACGATTGCACGCAGTTTCTCTAAACCTCCAGCCAAAAGGTTTGTGTCAGTAATGCTACTGCTGTCACTGTGTGTGCCGTCACGTGTCCTCGCGTATGCCTCTCCTCGCCAGAGAAACTCTGACTGACAGTGTTACGATGTCCTGCTGCCATGGTTACACTCCGTACACTCGGGTCACCTGAGGTTTCAGAAAAGCAGTGTCAGGGAAAAACAAGAACGCGTTACAAGAACGAGACTGAGGAGGAAGCGGGAATAGAGAAGAACGACCCAAAGTGAAATTAACAATTGACTTTCAGCAAAGAAATCTTTTCAAACACCAGATTTTACAGGCTTATAAAAATGGTATAAATCTTTAATAAACCTATGAAAAAGATATGAATGATTTTTAAAGGCAGAACAGGCACTGAGGTTTTATAGCAGTTTGATATTAAATACGTTTAGGGCAGAACACAATCCTAATTGATTTTTTTAAAGGACATTTTGAATGATTCAATACAGCTGAACAGGATCCACAGTCGTGTGCTATTTTCAAACCCAAAACAATAGCTCTATTCTCTAAGCAAGGAACTCACAAGCACACCTGCTTATGATATTGTGCTTCTACTGTTGATAAAAAAAGCCAACTGGTTAAACACACCCTTATTCAGTTGACCGGTCATGTTGAATTACATTTGATTCCCCAACACAAAGGTTGTGGGTTCGATGCCCAGGGAACACAAGTACTAATAAAATCTATAGCTTGAATGCAATGCAAGTCACTTTAAATAAAAGCGTCTGCCAAGTAAATAAATGTACATTTATTAAAGTTTAAAAGATCTCCATGCTTTCTATTGCATGTTTGTTCATCACCTGCTCCTGTTTTCACCTCCTATGGTCATTATGACCTTGACTTACGGCTCTCTGACCTGGCAGACAACAGTAACAGTGTTCTTAACTGATAAGCCAGCGTTGTATTAAAACATAGCAACGTGCTAGAGCAGGTGTTTGGGTGACATGTTTGCGTGCAAGTCCTGTTGGACAAGGTCTCCTGCTATAAGCTTCATACAGAACATTCTTTGTCTTCAGTTTTGCACAATTACACAGTGAATAATACTGACAGATAGGACATATTCTTGCTGGTTTACATTAGAGGTTTGAACGCTGCATGTATGTCATCGACTGGATTTTTATCATTTTTCTAATGGGGCTACAGTGATGTTATGATCTATTTGTGTTACCCGAGTGTTGCTATAGACACTATAGACACATGCGCCACAGAGGAGTATAAAAGGTCATGTGACTAACTTTACTGCTGGATTTATTGTGTGTAATGTGTGAATGTGTATATAAGGAATGTAAACAGATTTTTTGAGGAAACCACATTAATGCAAATAAATATGATATGCTGTTTTTTTAATTGAAGACAGTATGAATGGATTTTAATGGAATGGATTTTTTATTATAACAATTGTAACCGAATTATCAGAATAGCACTCATACTACTTTTTCAGCCATTGTATACTAAGCACAGTATACACATTAAGGGATGTATGAAATACAGTACCAGAGTAATCTGCTAATTTGCCCAAAATGTGCAATATACCAGAGCAGAACAATGTATCCCCATAATGCAATGTACTGAAGTTGACCTTCCACTTCAGTTTCACAAATAAAACCTTAATTATTATTATTAAGACTTTATTGTTATTATTAATAAGGTGATAACTGGATGCTAATTCTAACAAATCATAAGATGTTATGACAAAACTGGTAGCATACAATTTTTTAACTGGTTGTCATACAATGCGTGTTTTGACATAAGAAACATGATAAAGGAGACACATGACGTTTTTTGTATCTGAAAGTCATCTCCTCCTTACTCGTTTATTTTGCCAGATTATAGATATTATTCCTTAAATAATTTTCCTTAAAGATTTCTAATGTTGTATAAGTTTCCACAGTGCAAATATTTATTAAAGGATGGAGGGAAATCTTACAAAAATAAATCCTTAGATTTTACATAATGCTTAAATGAAAATAACAAAGAGGGAACAGATATAAAAATCTATTGAAACTTTGCTCATTGATAACCCAAAGCAGCAAAATGTACAAGGAAATAACCTAAAATCATATTTACATATTGTACATTATGGATAATGATACTTAAAAACTGAACACCATGATTTTTATTGACGAGTGTGTTTCTTCTTAAAAAAAAATTAACTTTGGCAAATAATACATAAATAATAAGTTAACAAGCACTGAACTGCAACCAAACTGTATTGAAATGTATTTGTGCAATGCTACACCGGTATCACAGTAAATGTACTGGAATTAATAAAGGCTAAGTAAGTTAGTTTATAATTTATAAAGTGACTATGAGTCCTTAAAAGGTTCATTAGACGATGTGGGTCAAAGTTCAATGAAAAGATCCACAATAACCTCCGCCCTTCAATACTTAAATATTTCTGTGATCTGATCTGAGATCAGCCCTCTCGTAGCCCATTATTAAACAGGTCTGTTGTAAGTATAGGCAGCAAAAGTACAGAAATGTCTTCACTCTGAGGCGTTTGATGCATGTGGACCTTGTAATTTCTCATAGCACACATTCAATGGTTCTTGCATAGGTTGCATCAGATTTTAGTGCTACCGGGCTATGCGATCCTCTTCAAAAACAACGTGAGTTTTCTAATAGGTAAACAAGGCTGTGTGTGTGCCTGATTAGTCCTGACCAGGACCTGTGCGTCTCTTTAGCGTAGCAGTCGCTACACCAACTGAATTCCCGCTCCTGAATTGGACTTCGAATCCTTCACACTTCTGTTTTTACCCGTCCGTTTCCGTTTTACCACTTGGGGACTTTCTTCTGTGCTCACGCCTCCCTGCAGCGTGGCAGGTTCCCCGCTTTCCCGGCTCGCAAACACAGATGCATTATGGGACACCATCTCAAACCTCTGCTCTGCAGCTTTACGAGTTGCTGTCATCTTCTTGGTCCTGGGCTCAGGGGAGGGTATAGGCTGTCCAGCTGTCAGGGGAGGCAAAGCGCAGTGGGGGAAAGCGGAATAGGTGGCGGCAGAAGCTGCAGCAGCAGAGGTGGCAGTGCAGATAGAGGTCGGAGCCGCCACCAGGGCGGCGCTGCCGAGCCGTGCCATCGCTACGGGGATCTCCTCCAGGGACTCTGCAGAGTCAGAATGATACTCAGCAGGCGGGCCGGCTGCCTGTACAGGCGCAAGAGGGGGGAGGGAGGTCCGCAATGGGAATGCTGGGAAGGGTAAGTGCTGACCGAGAGAGGACGTCACGGTGGCGGCAGCTACAGAGGACTCTTATTGTGTAAAGCAAAGACACGTACATAGACACAGATCACAAGGGTAACTGCTCACACACTGACAAATGAACACACAATTCAACTGAAATAAAAACACCCATTGAGGCTATTTTAACACTAGCAAAGACTATAATAGAAAACTACTTGCAGTCCTCAAAAAACAGCTGAAACTGAGGTTCAAGAGGCTAAGAGCAACTTGAAGAGAGACACACACTGTATCACTTTAAACATCTGAACAAGACACACGGGTGTTGTAGGAGCACATAACTGTTTAACACACTCAAAGAACAAAGCACCTGGAAGCTATAAAAAGGAATGAATCTGTAACCAGATTATCATGTACATGCAGAGTCATCAACACAGCTGAATAAAGCAACTTTTGTAGTTTACTTATACCAGTTTCTGTTGTGATGTTGCTGATACTAGGAAATTACTTAGTTGCAACACCGTACTTGGAGGTATTTGTACATATAAACATGCTGCTGTAAATATTACAGTATTTATTTGCACTGGGCCAAAATGTGATGTCAACGTTAAAGTCTATCTCTGATTGGGTGAACATCATGTCTGGGATTTAGCAATAAAGTGTCTGTTAAAATTAGAAGCAGGTTAGTTCCTCCAGCAGTTTGGCCACTCTGTTGAAAAGACATTAATCAACTGATGGTACGTGTCTTACCCTGCTCAGCAGCAGTTTTTGGCATGCCTCTGGTGGTGCTAGTGTCGATGGACCTGTCACTGCTTATCTCGGCTGCCTGTTTGCGTACCTTCCTCCTCTTTTTCTATACCAATGAATGAAACAGCTTAACCACATATTGAGCCATAAGAATTTGGAAGCAAATGTCGGTGGAAGTGCGAAGTAAGGTAAACAGACCATAAAGTGTGTATTTAAACAACAAAAATTACATTGATATAAAATCAGTGTTGTGTGTCTACTTAAAGTGTGTGTGTGTGTGTGTGTGTGTGTGTGTGTGTCACACCTGTGTGTGTTTGAGTGGGCGAGGTGATGTTTTAGGCTGTAAGACAGCGGGGACGAGTTCCTCTTCACTCATTTGCTTGGACAAGTCTCTGATCTTGCCATTGCCATAACGCCTGCAGACAGACACCCAGAAGTCAAAACTATGAATGACTAAAGATTCATGAACCAAAAGAAAACATGACGAACCATAATGAACAAAAGGTTTCAATAACCAACAAGCATGCCCAGGTGTAGTTTGCGAACTTTGGGTATTTTCTGTGCTGATTTTTTGTTATGAAAATGTTTCATAATTTTCCTGTTTCTTTCGTTATATGTAAAGCTGCTTTGAAACAACGCAACACTGTAAAAAAAAAAGCTCAATATAATTACATTTGAGTTGAGTTGAATCGTTGTTAAAATGTGTTACGTAGAGCTGATGGTACACTCTTAACAGTGTCAGAATGTGTAATGGGATTAAACAAAAGCGCATAAAATCAACAAACATGGAGGCGCTGGAGCATGTGCACAATATTGTGAATGATGAGCCATTCTGGTGAAATCTGCAGAGCTGTTTTCTGCATGTCCATCACCCACCCGTAACTACTGATCTGTCCCATCGCTGTATCACGGTAGGCGTCAGAGTGGAATCCAAGCCACCGTGGAACTATTCTGTCTGGGCCACCGCTGGCTTGCGTCCACATGCAAGCACATATCCACACCTCTCTTTAGATGTATTACTAATGATGACCATGATCTCATTTGACAACTGACACTCCCAGAACTGAAGGCCGTCTCTTCTTTCGTCCCTCTTTGTGCCACACATAATGATCGTGAAATGCTGCATCAGAATATCATATACCCACCTCATTTCAACATGTGGTTAAGTGGCGTCTTAAAATATCCAGTACATTTAACGCTACAGTAAATTACATGTTTGCTCTGTGAGGAAACAACACGCTGCTTTATCGAATACACATAAAACTCACATCTTAATCTAATGATTGTGGGAGGGGCTGATATGTTGAATTGCTCATAATTAAAAAGGTAAAATATGTACCTTGTTTTTTTAAATCCATCAACATGTCTAAACGGTACTTCAATTGTAACTGAACTGGGAAGACAACAGTTTAAAAGTGACGCCTTAATGTTCAATAACCAGGAAATGGTAGCACTGGTAGCACAGACAACATATTCATATCTGCTCTGTGTCAACAGAGTCATGGGAAAGAATTCGGCACATTCTGTTTAGAAAACAGTCACTATGACAACGCTGTGAAAGCTTTCTTTGTAATTGGCATCGTGAAGTTTCAGTTAATGCTGACTGTTACTTTATTATGCAATATGACACATGCGCAAGCCAGCCTCCAGTAACTGTTTCTGAATAGCTGGTCAGGTTACAACCCTGACAATTGCAATAAAAAAACCTAGACTGGACTTGAGTGAACACGAAGCTCTTCACAAAGACGGATTTTGACGGATTTCTATTCAATTAGAAACTAATGAATTCATTTCTCTGGAGAGCTAATTAAAGTTTAATTTGTCACAGTCATACACCATATGACTTGTAGCGAAATGCTTTGTACTGCTGTCTCTTCGGTTTGCAATAAATAATTATATACATTAAAATTATTACAAAATAATTATTAAAAAACTATTTTAATCGTTTTTTGAGCCAATGGCTGATGATCAACAGAACCATGTAGTTAGTCTTACTGTACAATGCTATTAAACACAATTAATGTAAGGCATCAAATAACCTCAAACATATTCAAAGCAGTCACGTTTTATTGGTCCGGCAAGACTTACTTTGATCCTTCTTGAGAGCTCATGGCAGTTGGATCTTCTACCTCCATCTCAGGGTTGGTGTAGCCCAATGTTCCAGTGTAACTGACTCGTTGCTGCAGTAAAATGATGAAATAAAAAGAGAGAGACAGACAAGTACACGCATAGCAGAAAATTATCAGCAGAGCCTGCAACAGCCTGACTTAAATTTGTCTATGGAATAATACAATCTGTACTGATTGATATTGCTTAATTAAACAGAATAATTAGAGTCTGATGAACAAGAAACCCAAACATTCCACAACTCTAGTCAAATGATGATGGACTAGGTCTGATAGATGAGTCGTCATAGTGATTCAACCTCTTTTTTCCGTTTTTGCTAAACCTAAATTATTATAGCCATTCTACTATCCAATAAACAGACAAGATATATTAGCATAAGTGCAAATGTGCATGATTTGTTGTTGTTTTGAGAATATTAGTGCTAACAGAGTCTAAGAGTGTGTGTGTGTGTTTGTGTGTGTTTGAGAAAGAGAGTTTGTGTGTCTTCTGGGTGTGTGGGGTACTGGTGGCACATGAGTGCTTGTGTACAGTATGTGGTGATATGTATGATTAGTAAGATGGCAGCCCTGCCCAACACAACAATCTGCACAGCAGGCCAAAGCAAACAGTTCCTAAGGAACAGTGAGGTCACATGCACACATCCTTTCATGAGATGTTCTACTGAGTTAAGACTGGGGTCAACTTATATAACCCTTCTCAAAGCATTTACTAAATCCCAACCTGTCAAGATTTGACAGAACCTTGAAACATGCCATGCATCTCAGACTGTGTTTAAAGCATTATCAGTTGTTGCATCTTTTAGTACATATCTTATATATAAGCTGCATGTGTGTGTGTGTACGTATACACACACACACACACTTATGCATTTGGCAGGTGCTTTTATCTAAAGCACATTCAAGGTGTACGTTTTAGCAGCATGTATGTTACCTGCTAATCATCCCACAACTTATATATGTATAATTAGACATAACTATATAGGTACATGTTCATATGTACATATATGTATTTATAGGTTATATTAATAACTAATCCACAGGTTCTGGCTGTTGGGTGGTACCGTCTAAAAGTATTGTTATTGTTATGCCTGCTTACAACTTCTTATTTAAAGCCGAGTGCTAATGGTCCATTTAGAAAGAGTCACGCTGTCTTTAGAACACACTGCATGTGTTCTGTGGCAGGAAGTGAACTCATGGTGTGTGCTCATTTCCCAAAGTTCAGTGTGAGCTCAATGTGCCGCCCCTGTGAGGATTTGGCAGTAGTGGAGAAGTTTTCCTGGGAATGTGTTAATTGCTTTGAGAGGCAACTGCGCAGACGACTTCGTACCCACACTAGGCTGTTTAACAACCTGGTTGTTAAAACAAGTAGGTTGCCATGGGCTAGCCACACTGGCAATGCAATCCAACATACTCGCATTCATAAGGAACAGACAGATTTATGATCACTACATAACCACTAAAATATAATAATTTAACACACATGCCAATATCTCAAAACAAAATAATATACAAC
>JAZGTJ010002972.1:0-10447 GCA_036877575.1 Botia almorhae
AACAGAGCGAGAAGGCAGGTGAGTATCAAGAGACAGACAATGAGGTAAGTACTTTCTTGAGTTTGTCGTGCACTCGACTGAGCAGCACAATGAGTCCGCTTCGTGCAAACGAGCCCGGACAGTGACTAGTGTTTGGTGTGTGTATTTATGTGTGACTGGAGATTGACTGCAGGTGCGTTTGATTAATACTCAGGTGATTGTGATCGCTGCGTGAGTGAGGTGGTGGAACCTGGCCAATCCATGACACTTTCATTCCCCAAGGTCATGTAGTCAGCTGGATCCAAACTCTGAGACCAGATGGTAGGGGGCTGGATGAAATGACCCTGAGACAGATCATCAGGATTTGATAGACTTTAGTAATCCTACCGTTATATACATGCCTACTTTTAGCTTAGTTAGTTTCTATATTTTGTTCCCTGCTTTGTCTCAGCAGTGTGATGTTATGGTTGCAATTAGTAACACTATGTCTCAACATTTCTGTTGGCACGATCTCTCAGTGCCCGTCATATTATCAAATGTAATTGAACCATCAGTTTTTCATCAATAAAAAACTATAAATCATTATAATCAACCCTGTTTGTATTCAAGACAGTTACAAATTGCAGCTTTAACGTGCCAGACGAGAACTGGCCCTCCTGGTTGAGCCTGGCTTCTCCCAAGGTTTTTTCTCCACCTATACATCATGTTGGCTTGCTTGCTTACTGGGAGACTGTTGACGTGTAACTTAATTTATGGTGTTGTAAATTGTAAACTTCTAATATTTTTATTGTATATTTTTTATGTATGTATGTATTCTACTTTTGCATGTTGTGTGCTATACATGGTACTATATGCCATCCCTTTGTAAGATAGGGATCTTGCTCAATAATTTTGTGGTTTTATTAGTTCAGTCAACCCTTTGTTCATAAACATACTATAAACTTATTATATCTAATTAGTCTTTTACATCTCACACTTATTATTTGCAATAATACCATGACCATGTCTGATATTGATTCTGTTATATTATTATTATTAGTTTTTTATGTAAAGCTGCTTTTAAAGCGCTATATAAATAAATTGAATTAAATAAACCACAAATTTGACAAACAATGAATAAAAATTAACTGAACCCTTCTGACATGGTATTTTACCTCAGTGTCTGAAATTACAGTGTCTGAAATTACGAAATTATCGTTCACTTCTTTCCGATATAGTGGACTTAAATGTCATTCGCTTTATATGATATAGTGCAGGAGTGAGCGGTTTCAGACACAGCACACCGGTTGTTATTGTTGGTCGTCGTGTCTGTGCTGTTTTCTGATCTCTAGTCTCTAGATGGCAGCAGATGATCTTTCTGAGAACTCTCGTGTTCTGATGAGATTAACTGCACTGTTTACTCATTTCAGTATGAATTGCTGTAGTCATTTTAAAAAGAACCTGGTTGGGAAGCCTGGAGAGGTTTCACACCAATCTAACACATTGACATGTTTTTTAACTTATTGCACGTGTGTATTTTGTTATATTTTGTTATTATATTTTGTTTTTGTTAATGTGAAAGACAAAGAAAGACGTGTATGTGTGTGTGTGTGTGTGTGTGTGTGTGACACACACATGCACACCCACCACACACTGCTAGCTTATGTTGTCAGTATCAGAAGTCTTGTAGAGAAGGATTATCCAGATCATATCCTAAGGTGTGTGTGTTTCAGGGATTTGTCAGGGATAAGATTTGTGATCTTAACAGAAAGAGAGAAAATCAAACAGATATATCCTGCATAGTGATCCACACTTTGTTGGTGTAATACTATACTGCTCATATTATTCACAGTCTGTTTTATTTATGGAATTATTATTGTAAGCTGCATTTCTGATGAAGTCCTGAAAGCTGATTGTTTCATTATATATAATTTTTTATTATGTATTTTATGTAAAATTGTATTATGACTTTAACAGCACCACAACCTGATTTGTGACATTAAGGATACTGCATCACATACTACCTTTGAAAAAGTATTCTGTGCGTTTATAGGGTTAGGAGATATTATAGATCTATATATATATATATATATATTCCCCCCACTATGTCAGTGTGTCTGTAGGGGGCAGTGATGGATCTTTTTGCCCACTGGTTCTGCTAAACATTTTCTCTTGTGTTGCACAGAAGGAACGACACAAGGATGAGTATTTACAATTATTTTTTTCCAGATGATCTCTTTAATTTACAGTTGGTTAATAGAGATTTTATTTTATTGTTTATTAGACTTATTAATACATATTTTAAATTAAAATGTTTGTCTGTTTGTCTGTACACTAATGAGTCGTGTTATATGGGAGAGTCACAGTGTTTACAGTCAGGAGAAGGGCAAACTCCCAACAGACTACGGATAGTTGACTTTGCTTTTTTAATTTTAATATGAGATGTTTAAATGTATATATAATATAAAAAGGACATCCCTTTTAACTTAAAAACACAGTTTTAAAAAGATATGGACATCAACCAAAGATGTGCACTTGGTGCTTGTGTAAATGAAAGAAAATGTCACTGTGTGAGAGACCCAGAACTGATTCAGTAAAAACATATTTCTGGCTTCAGTTTTGTCTCATTTTTCAATGATAATTCATGGACAATATTTCAATAAATTATACTCCATTATAAATATACTTTATTAAATATATGTTCTATTATAAAATGGAAATCCTGCTATATTGCACAAAACATTATAGTCACAAATTCAATCTAGTCGTAGATTATGTCCATGCTTGATCATCCTGGTCTTGTTAGCTGGTTTTAGAGTGATTTATCACAGTAGTCAGCTGGTCAGAGTGGAAGACCAGCTTAAACCAGCTAAAACTAGCAAAGCACCTCTGGCTGGTTTAGGTTACAACCACTACTGGAAAAATTATGCCATTATTCTCCATTTGTATGATCAAGACGTTTTACTGGCAGTATGGTTTTGCTCATTTCATATGAGACAATTTCATGAGTCATTTAGTGGCTTTGAGGAAAATTTTGAAGTAAACTGAATTGGACGGTTAATACTTTGTGATATTTGGATTATGTATTGTTACATTTTTAAACCCTGATTACGACTCAGTCCAGGTTAAAACACTCCTGTTTTGATGTACAGTAAAATAAATCCACCTGCTTTATATATGAAATATGCACTGAGTAAATGTTTGGAGTTTAAAAGACAGAAACACACACACACATCATTAAGATAGCGCCTGACTAAATTCAAAATCGCTTCAAGTATTGGCTCATTGCCTTAATGCATTTAAACATTATCAAAACACCATAATTCAGCTTTTAAAACACACACACACAAACACACACACAGCTGGTTGAGAAAGTCTGGTGCTGGACACAAATGCTCTTAAAAACTATCATTTTTATTGGACAAAGTGAATGCATATCGAAATGTCCCTCACCACCTGCTATAGACACACAGCACACACATCTTACGTTCAGACACATCTTACGTTCAGACACATGCTTTAGAACAGACAAATTACAGGGCAGACAGACACATGGATAGTGGGAGACAGTCAGATATGGCTGGAGTGTTTCATAATGTTTTTCTCTGCTTGCTGACTGCAGATTCTCTGTAATTGGTGCTAATTGCTCAGATTCATCACATTTATAATTAGGCTGAGTGTTTGTGCGGGAACTGGTTAGAAGCTCTTTAGCGACCAGAACCTTCATTAACCAGAGACACTCAAAGGATGTTAATAGAACCCATGACATGAGCTGTTGGTAAATCTCTTGAAAAATGTAGAAAAATGTTTGTAAATATTTATTGATAAAATATTATTAAGGCCCATGAAGCTGTGGTATAAATTGAATTAAGAACAGCTAAGGCATGTGTTAAGCACAGCTTAAAGCTGTTCTAAATTTACTTTAAATCACAACTTTACAGAGCTTAGTGCTTTTATAAATTGTTTATTCCACATACCATCAAGGTTTCATAAAGTAAACAGACAGCAACAAAAATCTAATATTTATAACAAATTTAAATTCTTTCACCATCATTGTAGTTCTTCAGAAACAGTGACACACAGCTGCAGTGGTGCAGTGCCACTGAGGTAATGGGGTAACAGGTGTGTATTTATAGAGTCATTCATAATGGCTTTGAATATGGCTCAAACCAAATATATAAAGAAACGGATCTATCTGTTTTATAATATACTTTTGGAACTTAAATGGTAACCCTAACCCACACTACATCTTGCAAACAAATCAAAAGCTAATTAAATATAAGACTTTGTTTGCATTTTTTTACTTTAGAAGATGTCATCAATTAGAAAAATTATATTTACATAAACACTAAAATTGTACTACAAATGTTTAAAAACAAGTTTGTTTTTAAACTTATGGAGTTTAGTTTAGTTCATTTATGATGCTGAAACAATTTTGACATTCCAAACTGTGGTAGTCTGGCGTTAGTCTGCAGTCATTATAATTATCTTTAGAGGTCCATTATGTCTTTATTCAGATAATAATATTACACCTAATAATATTACATCATTAAATATATATATATTACATTTATTCTGTATTCTGTGTTAAACATATTTTATAATTTTCCTGTTCTCTTTTCTTTTCATTATATGTAAAGCTGCTTTAAAACAATGCAACATTGTAAAAAGTGCTATATAAATATATTTAAATTCAATTATGTGTACTTGTACATCTACATTTACATTTATGCATTTGGCAGACGCTTTTAGCGACTTACATTGCATTATACAATACATGTATTTTTGTGCAGACCAGTGGTTGGTCCTCACTTTCTGACACCCTTTTATAGGCTATTTGAGGGTTAATACTTGATTTTATTATTAGGTTTTTATTTCCACAATTTTCTTTTCTTCAATGTGAAGGCAAATAATCAGGCAAAAAAGGCGTCGAACTGGTGACTCCCGCTGAGATCTCACGCTCTGGGCCATTATGGCAACACTAGCAGAGTGGCAAGATGGAAAGTGCAAAACATTTCATTAAAACAGAAGCACCCTTTTCCAGTTTGACTAGTGGCCCGATGAGTCAATACACCAAAAACGGCACGATCCGGAAAATATGCGCAAATTTAATTTTTTAATGCCTCAATACCAAGAGCTTCACTTACAACTTTGATAATCTGCTCTGTTTGATATGCTGGAAAATGGAGGACAA
This sequence comes from Botia almorhae, assembly GCA_036877575.1. Taxonomy (NCBI): domain Eukaryota; kingdom Metazoa; phylum Chordata; class Actinopteri; order Cypriniformes; family Botiidae; genus Botia; species Botia almorhae. The sequence continues at coordinate 5,153 of JAZGTJ010002972.1, forward strand.
CGATCATCATGAGTGCCTTCAGGCAAGAACTGGTGTGAAATGTCTGAGACTGTGTGATCACACAAATGTTTGTGGATGGTCAGTCAATGCCTAGTAAAATCACATTTCATCTCAACAGGTCACATGACTAAAAGACAGTGTGCAGTGAGAGACATACAGTATAATAGTTTTAACATATTCAACAATATCTGCACACACAGGGATTTAGACACAGGGATTATCTCTTGTTAAATGGCCATGTGTGCTTTCTACCTAAAAGCATTTTAAGACGACGAAGGTATGCGTAGGCAGCATGATTATGCCGTCTTCTAAGAGTTGACTCACAGGCTAATTGCGACTCACCCAGTGATGATCCCTCGTTCACTTAGAAGGCAGTATACTGCAAAGCAGCTCAAGAGCTTTTGGAACTGAGCTCATATTTCCAACATCAGCAGCAGATGGAGATGTACACCCTGACCGCGCTCTAGTAAACTGATGGAGTGTGTGTTGCATCTGTCAGCTGGTCTTAATTTTCTCTCCATGTGCCTCTCGTTACCCACCCATCTGTCAGGTTAACATGGTGATGTTTCTGTCCAAGACAAACTGTCATAAGAGTTTCCGAAATCAACCAACAGGATGCTACTGTTCACTGAACATATGAACAAACTGATGAAAAGTTCCTCAGAACGTCAACAGAGTGGTCATATTTTGTCTTATTATGCTATTATGCTCATAATGCTATGCTGTAATACTCAGAACAGCATTTTTAACATTTGAAATTAGCAACAATTTTAATGAAAATAAACATATATTTAAAACATTTTACACTACACACTGTTTTTTGTGTACGTTATTATCATAATATCTGTATATGAACAAATGATGGTAAAACCTTTAATAATCTTTATATGACCAAAATAATCCATTGATGCATGTTAGTTGCCATTACACAAGTAAATGTAGTAGATTATTATGTTTGTACAAACTTTGATTTTCTTTATTGCACCAATGAACAAGCAGATGGGATTATTTTAATAAGCACTCACTTTATTGTTGAATCTCTGTAGTGTCAAGCTGTTTGCCTTAAAACACCAAACCATCTCACACTGTATTAAACTGAAGGTCATTCATCATTACTGAGTTATATAATTTTTGAAGTGATCATTAATAGAATGATGCATTTTATAGGGTTTGTCAATCCCGTTAACAAAAAATGTATTGATCGTCTAGATTTGTTTGAGGAAAAACTTTATATTGGCCTGACAAAGCCTGTCCTGAAAAGAGTATAATGGTTTTGTTACGGATGAGGCTCCCGCTCCTCTGCATCAGGGAGTCCTCGCCAGAGTATTGAACCAATTCGGACTACAACTCCTATTTTCCCACGTACCGTGCTGATTACTTCCTGTTTGCCACCTGTTACCCATTAGCGGGACTATTTAAATGCTGAATCACCAGAGACTCATCACGATGTCTTGCCTTTTGCATGCATTTCAGAGCGTTATTTCCTTGTTGTTTGCCTGGTCACAGTTTTGGATTGTTTATAGTTTTTGATTGTTCGCTGCCTGTCTGACTCTGGTTTTGGATTATGTTTTTGATTGTTTGCCGCCTATCATGAACTGTGCCTGTTTAACGTTTTTAATTGTTTGCTGCCTGCCTCGGGCCCACACCTGTTTTACTGTTTATGTTTTTGTCTAGCCTTTTATATTACTGTTTGTTGGTTTTTGACCCTTGCCTGTTACTCAACACGAATAAAGTCGTGTCGAATAAAATCAGAATACAGTATTCCAAAAGGCCATGGTATAAAATTAGTTAAGATTATAAAATAATATAAAATATAAAAACATATAAAAATAATAGGTCCCAGTGATATCGGTCAGTAGTATGTGATCCTGTTCGAAGTTTGTGCTTATGAATTTTTAATTTGAAGGTTTGTTTAATGAAAACATGCAGAAAAAATAAAGATCCGTGATTAGAGATGATTGTAGTTCTGTGATCAATGGTGACTGTAGTTCTGCGTTTAGAACTTATTTAAATATAATATACAATTATGAAAAATACTGGGAAACTACCTGTCACCTTATGAATATTGATGAGTTATTTTTATAAGTTCTGCCCTCCCACACTCCATACACACACACAAAGACGTTTTAGAGGTCTTTACATTCCCACGCATGGAGATGTATAGAAAGGCAGACTGAGAATGCTGTCCAGGTACTTTATACCACCTAGATTATTAATGAAAGATCAGTTTTTTTAGTAATTTAATCATGTTGTATCAGATCCTAATGTTTAGATTGGAGCTTTTGTAGTTAAGATCAAAGACATGAAGATGTAGATCAAAAACCTAGATTTCTGAATCTGTTTGTACACATACGTAGACACACAACTGTCACTAATGAGTTTTATTAGCTATTTTTAAACTTCAGCCTCAGTTTTGAATTAATTTCTTCCCCCAAACCATTATTGAGTTTAGAGCAGATAAGCTGCCTCTGTCTAAGGGAGTGATACGTGAGACTGAGGGATTGTGGGTAATTGTATGGTGGCGATCAGTCATTCTGGACATTTTTCAGCCTTCTGACAATATTCTAGTATATTAAAAACTGTGCAATTACTTAAAAGGCTAGTAAAATTTCATTGTTGAGCAAGTACATAATTTGGTTAAATTCAGTGCTTTTTAAAATGTTGCATTGTTTCAAAACAGCTTTACATATAATGAAAATATAAAGACAAAAAACAGAAAAATGATCAACATTTATAACACGGAATACAGATTATATCTGTCAGGACTCCGGTCTGATCACCCCAGGTTTGTGTTGTCTTTGTGTTGTTGTTTGTGTCAGAGCATGTGGTCTGGTTTTGACAGCTCGCCACATGCTCCCTTGTCTGCGTCTTCCCCGCCCCCGTTTCACTCCAGCCGTTCCTCGTTTCTGTTTATCATCAAGTCAAGTCAACTTTATTTATATAGCGCTTTTTACAAATTGTCATTGTTTCAAAGCAGCTTTACATGAATGATATGACTTGACTTTATCTCCCCGAAGTGTTTCCGATGTATGCTGATTGCCTTGTGGATCCTGCCTTCCGTTCCTTCCGTTCCGGCTGGGATCCGCAAGTTTCAATCGATGAACTGCAGCAGGATGTTGCGGCGGGCCATTCAGTCGGGTACCCCCCCCCCCATCAACAACCCACCACCTTATGATGGAGACCTGAACTCGTGCAGGCCTTCCCCTCCCAGTGTGCCCTAGCTTTTGCCTTGCAACCCCACCGCTTCTCCCCTGAAGAAACAAAGGTCGCAAACAAAGGACATTATCACCCTGCACACTGGGAGAGCTTGTGAATGTGGGACAGCAGTCTGGGAGGCTCGAGCACCATGCTGTACTACCTTTGAGGACTTTAAGTGGGAGATGACCTAGGTGTTCGACTGATCGGCCTGGGGTGATGAGGCATCATCCCGGCTGACACGGTTGTCGCAGGAGGGCTGCTCCATCACAAACTATGCCATTGAGACCCTAGCGGCCTCCTGCAGCTGGAATGGCAGGTCCCTTCATTCCCGTTTCTGGATGGGTTGGAGGAGGACATCAAGGATAAGATTGCCATCCGCGAGCCGCCCAGGGATCTTAAGAAAACGATCAACTTGGCTTTTCGCGGCGAAACCTGTCTCTCTCCGCTGAAAGCACCGGGCGGCTCGTTCATCCTGGATGTCGCTCCAGTGACCCTGAGCCCATGCAACTGGGGAGGATGAAACTCACTCCCCAGCTGAGAAAACAACGTTTGGCTCAGGGTCTCTGTCTCCACTGTGACCGGGCAACTTCGCTTGGTCCTGTCCGGTAAAAGACAGGGCCCATTAGTTGTGTGGAAAGCACTGATGGGCCGTGCGGTGAAAGTCTCTACCAAGTCTTCTCTGATTGAGTGTTGGTCTCAGGGGGTCTCTGCTCCGGTGCAGGCATTGGTGGACTCCGGGGTGGATGGCAATTTCATGGATATTCAGTTTGCGGCCAGGTTGGGCATCCCTTCAGTGCCACTTGCTGAACCCCTTCCTGCTTGGTCCCTGACTGATCGCCCCCTGGCCACCATCATGCACACTACACCCCCTGTAAGTCTTGTTGTCTTGGGCAATCATTGTGAGGAGATTATGCTGTATTTTACAGAGTCGCCTAGCCACCCCATTATTCTGGGGTATCTGTGGTTACTCCAGTACAACCCTCACGTTTATTCGTCAGGACAGTCTTTCCTGTCTCTTGTCCTGCCTGGGTGCTGTCTCTCCTCCTGTCTCTGTTTCCCCTGTGTTGCAGGTCGAGGCGGCGGTTTTCGGTGGAGTACCATGATCTTCGGATGGTCTTCAGCAAGTCCCGGGCTACATCACTTCCTCCTCACCGGCACTACAATTGCACCATATATCTCCTTCCAGGCAATTCTCCACGGGTCCTGAAAGAGAAGCTATGAACAAGTACATTAATGAGTCCCTTTGTGCCGGCCTCATCTGACACTCCACCTCTCCAGTGGGTGTGGGTTTCTTCTTTGTCCGGAAGAAGGACGGCTCCCTGCGTCCCTGCATAGACTATCCAGGTTTGAATGACATAACTGTCAAGAATCGGTATCCCCTACCGCTCATGTATTCTGCCTTCGAGTTGTTGCAGGGAGCTTGGGTCTTCACTAAGCTAGACCTATCACCTGCGCCGTATACAAGTTACAAGTGGAGTTTATTGTCATTTCAGCCATATACAAGTACACAGTGAAACGAGACAACGTTTCTCCAGAACAAGGTGCTTCATAACACAAACACTGAACATCACAGACATACAGGGCTACATAAATTAAACACAGTATATACATAAAGTACACAAGTGCAAAAATGAGTGCAGACAGCACAAGATATTTGACAGATTGTAAACATTTAAGTGTGTAAATGGTAGAATGTATTTTTGGCAGCCAGAATGTAAACAGTAAACAGATTGTAAACATTGTTAAGAGTGTAAACAATTATTTGTATCTTTTGGCAGCCAGATGTGCAAAGTGACTTAGTGCAAAATATTTTAGTGCAAAAGAGGGGTGGGGGAATGTCCAGTTGTGTGTATATATATATATATGAATGTTTGTGTGTGAGTATGTGTGTGTGTGTAATTCTTCAGTCCAGTTTTTATTGACTGTTGAGGAGCCTGATGGCATGGGGAAAAAAACTATTTCCCAGTCTGGTTGTGAGGGCCCGAATGCTACGATACCGTCTGCCAGACGGTAGGAGGGCAAAGTGTGTATGGGAGGGGTGTGTGGGGTCATCCACAATGCTGGTGGCTTTGCGGATGCAGCGTGAGGTGTATATGT
>JAZGTJ010002972.1:10497-38484 GCA_036877575.1 Botia almorhae
TGCACTCGACTGAGCAGCACAATGAGTCCGCTTCGTGCAAACGAGCCCGGACAGTGACTAGTGTTTGGTGTGTGTATTTATGTGTGACTGGTGATTGACTGCAGGTGCGTTTGATTAATACTCAGGTGATTGTGATCGCTGCGTGAGTGAGGTAGTGGAACCTGGCCAATCCGTGACAGTTACCTTCCTGGAAATAAAAAAATTAAGAAATTAAACATAACTAATAATCTTCCTCATAATGCCACACGTGACTCGAATGCAGCCAAGTTTGCAATTACAATTTGTGCGGGTGTGCTTGCCTGTGTGTAAAGCGTGATGGCGGTGTATATTTATTTTTGCATGTCATTTGTACCAGACTTTAAAAGTAACCCAGGCCTAGGGCCCCCTCTCTTCCACGATCCATGTACAGAGTTTAATTGTTAGGACAAACAGGGTTGGAGGACAGGTGACACTTGGGAAATGACATCAGTTACTGTCCAAGTACTGTTCTGATTACCCAAACCCCCCACCCCCCATCGAAGATGCGATAAGAGACTTGTGTGGACTTAAGACAGCAAGGTATCCCAAAATGGCCCTCCTGACAGGGATCTCCCAAGGAGCGCTATGAGACAAACTCAGTTCGGCCAGAATGGCGCTACTAGGAGCAGACTTACCCTGCCCTGACAGACCCTCTCCAGGACTCTTGGAGCAGAGCAATTGGGGTAAAAGCTAACAGATGCAGCCGCAGTCTGTATGCATGGCATCCAACCTCAATGTGTTGTAGTTATGTGTTGCAGTTTAGTCTACTTTCATAAACTACTTACATATTCAATACATATTCATAAGCCAATTACAATCTTAGTATCCATAATTAGTTTCACTAATATACATCTTATAATGAAAAATCAAATTTGCAGTAATACCATGTATTCTGTGTTGTTTTCCTGATTTCTGTGTTTTTATTTTCATTGTGTGTAAAGCTGCTTTGAAACTGTTACGTAGGAGGCTCCAATGCATCATTGCAAAAAGCGCTATAAAAGTAAATTGAATAAAACTTTGGCATGCATCAAAAGTGTCTCAACAGCTTGCATACCTGCCAAATCAGTGTTTGATTGACAGGGTCGGGAACAAACCACACAATTGCACAACTGTTTCAACCTAACTCCCACAAAGTTTAAAAGTGAAGTTAATGCATCTTCACCCTGTGTGTTTTTGTGAGAGGATTTTTTTAAAAGGCTGGAGACATTATACATAAAAAAATAAGTCTTTTTCTATAATGGTGGCCAGCTAGTGAGTGAAAAGCTCTGCAGTAAGACTGGTTACAATTTAACAGCAGAACAATGAATATTTCTGAATAAAAATCTTGATATGTAACAAATGTGAGACACTGTGGCTTCATTCCTTGTATTAATCTTCATTTTTCATGACCAAAATTATCTATAGTTTTAAGGTGTCTACAGGTTACAAAACCAGGCTCATGTTGTTGTAAAACAGATGTTTAAAACTCTAGACATTAAAAAAACACAACAATAAAAACTAATTTTTAAGTGGCTCATACCAAAATATGGACAAGGACACTTATTCCGGATTTGAAACCAAAGTGGCAGCATGTCAGTCTAGAACACAGCTCCCCCACACAATTTCTTATTTGACACAAACAATATGTATTATTCAATACTTATCTGAATCTTTGCAAGGTTGTTTCAAATAAATACGTACAAGTGACCACCAGGTGTCACCAAATTTTTCTAGTTTTGTATCATATTTCATTTAATTTGAAATATATATTACAATAACGATAAATGTGGTATTGCCATGTCAGGTACAACCATAAGCGCAACAACCAAGGGCGCAAGTACGTTCTTTGCTGTCTACACTGTGTGGTGGCTGATGAGATGAAATTAAAAATGAATTCAGTAATTCGCAATGGCCCCCTCGTGTGGTGAATGACGGGTATGACTTACCAGGTGTGGATAATACATTAATGTTTACTTTATTACTGTAACAGTCAATTAAATCAGATCCAAAATATAAATTTTAAAATACTTAAATAAATAAAGTTTTATTTTGCTGCTACAATCTACCCTAAATCCCCTCGTCTGCGGGAATTTTTGGATCAAAAGTGTCTAAAATATATTAAAAAGTTTTAAACGATACAAACTGATGGTTTTATCCAAGATCAAAAAAACAAGACTGGATGTAATCTGATTTCAGAATCTTTTTTTTTTGCTTGTTTGAACAGCCCATTTTTAAGATAGATTTCCATTTCCAGTAGAGAACAAAACAGTAGTTAAGAGAGGGAGGCACACAAACATTCTGTCACAAGTGGAAGAAGCAATTGTTAAGAATTAATTTAAAGAATTTAAATTTCTAAATTTAGAATTTTACAGTGTATGTCTTAAAGTGTATGTCTTAAAATGTATTAACATTTTCTTGATTCATGCATATTGGTAATAGTAAAAACAGTGCAGTGACTTAACGACCTTCAGCAATTTAATAATTTTGACTGATTACTTTAAAAATGTATTGTGAAATGTTAATATTAACATTAATTAGGTTAAGTAAAAATGTTGTATAAAGTAATTGTTAATTGTTTGTTTATGTTAAATAAGGTTGTTAACTAATTGCTGTAAAATGTTATCATTTTTTGTACATGGTTCAAGAAACCCTCACTACCATTTTGACTTGATAAAGAAAAAAATAACAAAGATGGAAAAAGCAGAATCCATTAGTCCTGGCGGGTGTAACTGCAATGCGTGTTATGTCCTGTGGGGTCAGAACTGACATCACAGAAAGATCAGACACGTCTGATCTCATGAGGGCCGTGGCTTTGGCATGTTATAAAATTTCATACAGACTGTCTGCATCGTGAAGCGTGTGTATACGGGTATCACTTTGAACCTTTTGAAGCTCTTTAAGGATGGCTGAGCTGAGTAGGAGATATCAGCAGGTGAGTGGGCTCCACAGTGGCTCGACGAGTCTATGTTACGAGCAGATGCGTGGTAGACGCGCCCACGGCGGCACTGTTGTCAGAAAACACCAAGGCTCCGACGGACTGTAGGCCGCACTTGAGCACTGGTTTAAAAACTGGCGTTTTTAAATCAATAGCGTGGCTATTTAAACTATTGCGCTCTTTAACAATGACATAGCGTAACCACAGATTACACTCATTTGTTAACGTTTACGCTAACCAGTTCGTTATTACACAAAATAGATATTTTGAGTTTTCTGCACAGTGTTTTTGGTGGATATAATATGCTGCAACATTCAGGATCTCCAAACAAGGCTATTGAATGTTAATGCATAGATATAAAAATCCCCTGATGTTTACATGGCAGAAATAAACCTGATTGGAATATTGACAGGTTGCTCGAAAATCTGATTAAGTCAGTATTACTGATGACCAGATGATCATAATATTATATCAGACTTGTTAACAATTGTGAGATTAAGATGTGCATGTTATAATTTATTAAAGAAAATGCTATGGTACTATGGTGACGGTATTGTATGGTTAGACCATGGTACTTTGATATATATACAGTGGTGCTAAGTGATTGCAAGCCAAAGTATTTGTAATTTGTAAGAACTATGACATTACATCAGTTGGTAAAACATTGCGTTGGCAGCGCAAAAGGTTGTGGATTCTATTCCCAAAAACACATGTACTGACAAAACGTATTACTTGATTGTACAGTAAGTCGTTTGGATAAAAGCATCTGCCAAATGCATAAATGTAAATGTACTATTAGAAATGTTAAGAAAGCACTATTGTACCTTTACAAGGGATATATATATATATATATATATATATATATATATAAAAAGATAATTAATGTCTAGGCTGTGCTAAGAGTGCCAAAAGATACTGATGTCAATGCATATAAAACTATTAGTGAAGGGTGGTTTGGTTTGCTGAGGCTTTGCATAATTTATAAAATGGTGAACAGTTTCCAGGAACATGCGAATGGTCATGTGGTGAGAGTATGGAAACTTGTGTGAGTTTAAAGGTAGGGTTTCATTAGTCATGGTCTTTCACACTTAACTGTCAGGTTAGGTTTCAAGGACTATTTTGCACTGTGCTGAAGCTGACAAACTAAAATAAATGTCAATGTCACAAATGACTGCATCTGCACTGTACCAAGAAGGATTGTCTCAGTTATGAACCACGCTTTGCATCAGGGTAGTGTACATGTCAAACCAAGTCATACTTGGTAGGCAGAGATCAGGATTCCGTGTAGTCAATAACCTTCTTTTGTGTCCTCAGCTGCCCAGTGAGGATGAGCCAGAGGAGGGATCTCAGGTGGCCAATGATGCCCCACCCCCTTACAGTAGTATTGCAGCCGACAGTGAAGGTATGGATAATAATAAATGAGTTGCCTTTTAGGTCAAGGGTTAATCAGTTTTCAGTCTTTTTAAAATTTTGTTTTGGTGAAACAGACTAAACATTCTTAGAATCAAGGTGTTTTTAGTGTTGATGTTATTTATGATAAGGGTTTGTGTTTCAGCAACAGAAAATAAAAAACAGTTCAAAACAAGTTTAGCTGTATGGGAAAGGTCTGTTGTATGCTTTGATTACCATATAGATACTTTACCACATAGATTGCCACCAGATATTTTTGACAGTACGAGGTGGAAATCAGGGGAAATCACTGAATGGGACAAAAAAGATGAGATCAATATAAGATCAGAAGACTTAAGCATAGAAACATAATAAAATGATAAAAACAATATTTAATTCATAACATTTAATTCTTAACACAATGTGAACATCATAAAATCTGTTGCATGTCATGGACTTTGTCAAGCAAGACATTCCTCTTCATTGTCACTTATCAATAGTGTCATGTCAGCTTTATTCTCAGGTTTTTTTAGTTTTTTACTGTTGCTGTAACTATGGCAACAATGTTAAGTCTTGTGAAGAAAACACTTCTTCACAGCTTCATTAAGCTTTTGTTTTAAATTTGCGACCTCTAGCTGTGAAAATTACATAATGTGCCTTTACATGTTTATTCAAGAGTGAATTAAGGAGAGTAATATTCAACATTACACAGACAAGGTAAATTAAGAGCACGTTTTACTAATTTGTTTCCTTCTTTTATTTAAATCTATAAGTGAACCAGTCCTTATAGATTTTACAGACAAGTGTTCTAATTTATGAGGTACAATTGCAGGATTATTATATCAATATATTACAGCAAATAAATAAAATGTGGAAATATGTTTACGACTTGATGGTATGACAATTTTGTCTGATGGTGCGAAAGAAAAGTTAGGCTACAATAATAGCCCCATGAAACAAATCTGTACAGAAACATGTTAAGATTCTTTTTCATATAATTGGGACATTTTTGTCACATTTAAGTCACATAAAAGTAATTTATGCAAACAAAAGTGTTTTTAGATGCTTTTGCAATACTCTGTAGCAGTACGTTTCTTAGAGAGAATAAATTTGTAAAACATGCTCACTATTTTGTGGCCAAGATATATATATTTGTACAACCCAGTACACCCAGTTTTTACAACCAGTAAGTTTTGCATGACACATGCAAAGATGAGTGAAAGGTTGTTAATAATAATGCACAAATCTGTACATAAATCTGTAAATAAATCTTCTGTTCCATTCATACAAATTTTTTAAGTATGTATCTATGCATGTATGTACCAGGAGCACCTTAAAAACCAAAACAAAGTCCTTGCTAATTCTGATTAAAAAAAATGTTTCACGTCACATGTGGGTTTCCATAATAATCCACAGCATTTTTATCCCCCTTGCAGCTTATTTTAATTACAAAGACGGGGTAGCGTTTCCCAAGCCCCCATCCTACAACGTAGCCACCTCGCTTCCATCCTACGATGAGGCAGAGAGAACCAAAGCAGAGGCTACCATTCCCCTGGTGTCCGGCCAAGTAAGTACCACAGATCCCCCATATATATAGCCAGGCCTGGAACATCATGTTCTGTTCAGTCCTTAAATCAGTTAAGAGAAAATGCTGTATTGAGATGATAAAGTAGTTTCCCCTGTTCACTGCTCTGTTTCTCTGCCACACGCTGCGCGCAGCATAGGGAGCGTCTGGACACGTTTGATGATGTAACTCGATGTGCGTTGGAGGTACAGTAACAGTTTGTGAGACTGTACTATGCGATGGTGGAGGTATGAAGGTCCAAGGGTGCTCCTTTTCTGTCCAGAACCTCAGAGAGAGTGCAGATGTAACCTTTTGAAGACCCAATGAAATATTTTTACAAACAGTTACGTGATTTAAAGTCTGACATCTTTGGAATGTGACAAATGCTGTCGAAGCTGCAGTCATGACAACATTGATTGGCTGATGGCACTACAAGAACTTGCACTAGCTACTAACAAATAGTATCTGTCAGATGTGCCTTCCTAGAGATGACACATTTAACAAATCTTTAACTTCACCCACCCAGTGGGGTAATAAAGAAGTAGGACAGATAAGCACCTGAAAATCTAATGATAAAAGTAACGTGGGGAATTTATTTTAATCCTTGTACAGTTCCTGACTGTTTATTGTTTTGGTTTTCTGGCATACGTTTAGGTGACACCCCCAATAATGTAGAAATTTGGCCTTATTCTTTGTCAAAGTCTAGTATTTTAAAGCTTAACAGGAATACCACCACCATGTTTCATTAATGTTCATAAGTTTGTAGTTAAATTAATTTAAACTGATTAAATTGACATTTTAGTTGGTTTATTTTGAGTTTTGCTTTGAATTGCGTGTCGGCTTGGTTTCTGTGAATGATAAAGGCTCCTGGCCGACACATCAAGTTAAGGCCTTGTCTTGTGCTTATGCAGTGAAAAATATTTTTGCTCATTGCTCTTTCCTGATTGTTTCAGCTTTGTTTCCATTCTTCCATTTTTGTTCAGAGAGCTCTTCATTAGATTCTTAGTTCATATACCTCTCTGTGTGTTTTCTTATGCAGAATGATGAATTCGTAGCGAGGGATGACTTTGAGGATGCTGACCAGCTGCGGATAGGCAATGATGGCATTTTCATGTTGACGTTTTTCAGTGAGTATTTTTATCTATGATAGAAGCATTGTTTCTTTATCAACTTCCTATCAGACGAGATCCTTCAAACACTAAAATTTCAGTTTAAAACTAAAATAGTGGTCATTATGAGGGTCTTGTTGCGGTTATTTTTGTTTTTGTGGTGTCATGCTAGTACAGGAAAGTTTTCCAGATGAATCTTCCCTAATCTTGATAATGAAAATCTGTTAAAAAATTTTATGTGCTAATTTTTTGTGTTTTTCATTTGAACATAGTCACATTTTAAAAGTAGTTGAAAGTTCTAATGAATCACATATGAGGTAACTCGTAGCACTTAACATATTGAAACTGTCTAGTCAGTTTGAAGAATAAGTGGTGTTCATGAAGTCTTTATTACTATTGATCATACTTGCAGTCAGAGATTTGAAATAAACCTGAACTTTGTTAAAACCAGTACCTTAAGTCATGCATTTTGTTAAGGATAATAGCGATGCTGAAGTGATCATACTTGTAATTTACCTGTCCAATGATAAAATAAATAATAAAAAGTAACCCCACACAGTAATCCTGGTAAATTTCCAGTAAATTACCAGAATGACTTTGCCAGTAAATACACAAATGTGCTGCTTACACAAACAGTGTTGTGCCTTTTTACCAGTAAGATACTGTTCACACACTAGTATCAAAATACCAGTTAGCTGTGATGTCATTAACCACAAGTGAGCTCTAAGCAGTTGCACTGACAGTGGTGTTCAAAAACACGGCAGTGTTTAACTTGTACCCGAACACATGTGGTCCATATTTTTGTTGCTGTTTTCATTTGTATGGCAAATGTTTGCATTCATGCAGCTGCTTTTAACCCAAACAACATTGTATTAAATAACAACTCTTACTTCCATAAACCGCATGTAGAAAACGTGTCATCCATGTCAGAATATAATTAGCTCAAAACAGACTTTCGTGTTCTGTGATCTTGCTAGTCCTGTTCTGTATTTACACATTCTTACTGGTAATTTACTATTGTGCTGGTAAAAGCTTCTTGTACTGGTAAATTGCCAGGACTAATTTACTGGTGATTTTTAAAAGGTCCTCTTCACACAATGTTTTACAGTAACCTACCAGTAAAGACTACATGTGTGAAAGGGACTGTTGGGGTGGGCTCTTTTCTGGGTTAGTTTGCAACTACATAGCACACACACACACACACAAAACGTTTCTTAAAAAACATAAACATTTGAATTAATTACAATATACTTTTTTCCCCAGTGGCATTCCTCTTTAACTGGATCGGCTTCTTTCTGTCATTCTGCCTCACCACCTCAGCAGCCGGCCGTTATGGTGCTATATCTGGGTTTGGTCTGTCACTTATCAAATGGATCCTCATTGTACGGGTATGCTACCATCTAGAAAACTTTTTGGATTATTTTAATTAGATAATATAACCATTGCCAACAATTTTATTGTGTATGGGTAATGAGACCATCACACTGCATTTGTAATCACCACAATATCTGCAGTGTGATTAAATGATTTAAAAGGCTGTGTGTTATTTGTTGTATTATGATACTTCCTTTTGTCTTATTATATTGCAAGAAATGCAAAAAAAACATGATTGACATGATTGGTGTCTTATCTGCTCCTCTTTCTATCTGTACTTTCCTGTCTTAAATCTTTAGTTTTCAACATATTTCCCTGGGTATTTTGATGGACAGTACTGGTTATGGTGGGTGTTCCTGGTGCTTGGTAAGTAAAACAACACAGAACACGCCCTCTACCAGTGTTACTTGTATTTTGCCAAAATGGTGTGATGTGTGAAGTTTTCTTCTGTAAAATTTAGAGTAAATATTATGTTAAATGACAGTGTACTTTTTTAAAGAAATGTTATGTACATAATTTATTGTCACTGAAATATGTGATCATATGTATCGGCATCGACCTTTATATCTATTGACTACTTGGGTCAATATTTGTTATAATCCATAGATTAGATGTAGAAGTCAAGCGATTGACGGTATTTAGTGGAATTGTAATTTACTGGCCTAATTGAAAAGCCATTTAATTCATTTATTTACATTTACATTTAGGCATTTGGCAGACGCTTTTATCCAAAGCGACTTACATTGGCATTATACTACACATTGATCACTATACATTGAGTATGTGCAGTCCCTGGAATCGAACCCATGACCTTGGCGTTGTTAACGCCATGCTCAAACCACTGAGCTACAGGAAAGCTATTCAATGACTATTCAAATTCAATGACTAAAAAGTGATTGTTACAGTCACTGATATGAGTTTCCATGTCCTCCAGGCTTTTTGCTTTTCCTCAGAGGCTTTATCAACTATGCCAAGATCCGCAAAATGGCAGACTCCCTTTCTACTGTTCCACACACCAGAGTTCTCTTCATCTATTAAAGGTTCATATTTCACAGCATCTTAATTATCAGAGCATTGTATGTTTATTGGCTGTAAATGAAGTTCAGAGCTTGCTGACGTTTTTTATTGTCCTTAGTTTTAAGTTCATAGTCAAACAGCTGTATTTATTTATTTTTGTACAACTGTTGTATTTTACAGTCCACATGAAATTAATTGATTCATTTACTTAACTCACCTGGAATTATCATCAGTGTGCATTATTCCAAATAAATAAATGTTTTTTAATCTTTCATCAAAATTTTATAACTTGCTCCACCTCTAAAAATAACTTTCCCTTTCAGATGTCACATAGTTAATTTACCATTAGCGTAATAGCTATTTTGACATCATTTTAGGCTACAGTTATAGATAAAAGAGCTTTCTGAAAACAACTTTCACATTTTTGAATGCTATAATTTAAACTTAATGTAATAAAGGCTACAGCAAAAAATGTGCCGTAATTCATGAAACAGATAATTTTTTGTACAATCCAAACAGTTTCCAGTGACAAATTTAAGTCCTGTTTAAAATTATTTATTTGTCTTGCACTGCATTAATTACGGTGCAGAAACCCCTTCGCACGTTATTAAAGGGCAGTGGGCTGTGAATGCCATTCTATGTTGGCTTTAAATTGCTTACTGCAGTGTTTTAGGTCAAATAATGGACTACTAAGGATAGACTTGGCATAGCTAAAACTCTGACAAAGTAAAAAAAAAAAAGTAATGACTGGTCAGTGAGTCCAGTGAATAACGATAAGAACATGAATAATGATCCTTGTTAACTGCTCCAGTCACTTGCTGGAAATGAAAACACAATTATGAGCTTGCATTGAGCTGTGGACCTAGCGGGAAAAGTGTATTTAAGAAAAAAAATCTTGTAATCTACTCATTTGATGGAAGACCATTTTTCCCTTTGCTTTCAAACCGGAAATGTGTTGTATCGGATGGCAAGATACTCTTTCTGCATTTCTAGATGTGAAGCAGTGGATGTGGACAATTCTTGTTTTGATGTTGAGTTGCAAATCAATGTATTAAAAAAGGCCTTACATATAAGATCTTGTATGTAGTACTAGTATGGAATGGCTATGCTCCCTGTTAACCAGTAGGGGGAAGTCTTGCTTTTGTTTTATTCAGATCTGTTTCAATTCCTCCCTTCTGTGGTGACTTTTAACAAGAAGGCAACCAGTCACTGCTGGTCGCCATTCCTGGGGAGCTTTTCACTTTGTGAATGGCAGTGTGAGATTAATTGAATTTGATATTCAATTCATATAAATGATATCTTCATAGTCCAGATGCAATGAAGTATCCTATAGGAAACTAGAGCACATAACTTTTTGCAACAAAATAAATAATATTCTGTTATTCAGCTTATGGAGCAGTCCAAACCTCTTTACTTTTATACGATGCGGCTAATGGAACTGTACGTTTCTGCTGTCTTTTGAATATATACCTCTCCCTCACCTTGTGCGGAGGCCACAATAGGGGACTGTTTGATCTCTTTTGTCTAATCGTGCATGATTTTTGCTGTGGCTTGTCTGCTCTTGTCACCTTGGGTCTCGTCCATGATGCAGGAAGTTACTCTTTTGTACTCTGTTTTCTATGCAGCTTTGCGGTCACCCATCGAATTCCAATGGATGTGCACATGTATTTGCATGTAAATAAGATACTGCTATTAAATGTCTTTGGTGTTCAAAGTTTGTGGAAGTGTTTTCTTGTGGTCTTTTTCATGGCTTTGAAGAAATATTCTGACAAGAAATAATTTTAAAGTCTTATCATTTACAACAAATATCTTTAGGCTATTAGAGGGGTTTGCTAAGCAAATCATGATGACTTATTTTTACTTATACTGGATGTTGGGGATTTTTCAAAACCCCTTAATCCTAAGCATTACAGTTTGGCACATTCTGCAGTATTTGTGCTACAGATCTTAGATCACGCATAAGGAGACACATGCTGTTACTTTTCTAGGCGACTTTAAATTTTACCCAAGTGGACAATAAAACAGGTTGCCAGGTTGAAAAATTTCCATAGTTTTAGATGTATGGATAAGCACCACTTGTATTTTCTTCAAAAAATATAGATGGGCATTTTGATGAATAAATATAAAGTACACTAATCTATAGATTTATTTTTTTAAAGAATTGCCGTGTTCGGATTTTGCAATGAATACATGTGTTTGTTTGCCTATAACCAGTTATGTGGCATTCTGAAGTTTTTGAAACAAAATAGTGTAATTCTATTTTTACTGAGTAATATTAATTAACAACATACTATAAGGTTAGGATAAGGGTTTGGTTTAGGGTTGTTATTACTATTGTATGCACATGTGTAATGAAACGTGTAATAAAATTAATGAAAAATAAAGTGTTACCAAATTTATTTCTGACCAAAAATATTACATCTGCTACTATATCTGGCCTTTAAGGAAGGTTTAACCGCAAAGGTCTGTATGGACAAATTTATTTTTGTTACCGGCTTGTTTTCAACTGTCATTCTCTCCTGAAGTTGCTGAACCAATACAACTAGTCTGACCTGATTTCCTCTATGGTCGGATGTAGAGAACAAATATTCATGTCAACAAGGGCAAATTTCTGTTGTGGTTGTGGCCGGAGATTTTTGTCAGACAATATATCATGTCAGCAAAACGAACATAATGAACTATGTGGCATTATGACAAAATAAAATGATTGGTTTTAAATACAAAGACATGTTTGCGGCTTGTGCGTCAGTGATATTTGGTAATGTTGGGCTAATAGCTGTTGAATGCAGTGGGGGTTTTGTGTTTGTGTGTGAGTGTGTGTTTGTGAGCTTTGCTTTTATTGCCTGTTTGTGCCGTCCATTTGAGGTGTGAAGCCGGCAGCCCTCATTCCTCTTTCTGGTGTGACTTCCTGGGGGAAGCACACAGCAATTAATAACCTAACACTCTCCTACCACTGACAATCATCCCTACAAACAGACACATGCTCTAAAGCCCTTAAAATATCTATCTTCACTTTCCAAGGAGGTGACTAGTCTCCTATTTGGATTTTATGGGCATGAATGTGACAGAGGATTATGTGTTTGCACTAACAAAAAGTACCATGGTACTACCTTGGCCGTGTTTTTAACAAACTATTGCAATACCATGTTTCTTAGACATGTAATGTGGAACTGCTGTGCATTTTATTTTATAGTAATAACATGGTTTTGAGGGAATAACATGTTAATTTTTAACATATATCATTGTCATAGCATCTATTTAGATAGTGTACCATGTTAATCCCATTTTGTACATGTGCCTTAGGAATACCTTAGAAGTGCCTTAGAAGTACACTTTTAGAAACGTACTATAGTAATATCATATTTTTGAGCATGTTATTAAAATACCATATTTTTAGTCATTTTTTGTAGATTGCCATTAAAGTATCATGATGTATTAATATGGTGGTCAATCAGTATCATGTTATAAATCAAAGTACCATGTTATTGCCATCTGATACCATCACTGTACTTTGGTTACACCTGAGCACTTAGTAAGGGGGTAGGCGGTTTAGTCACTTATGACTCGTACAGCTGTGCCACCCCTCCCCAGCATACTTACTTGCCATAGATGTTTTATTGGTGTGTGTGTATCTGACTCTGCTGATAAAGTAAATCGACCAGTGCAAGGACTCTGCTGACTGATCACTGTGCCGAGGGTGGGCCGTTACCAGGAGTGATGGCCGAGCGATCAGTGACTCATCGGCGGACTGCTGCTGGTGATGAGTCCAATGTATTTTGCTTACACTCTCCGCACCTCTTCCTCATCTTCCTGTTTATCTCACCCTTCTGTTTATGAACGCTGCTTGTCTACAGAGTCTTTTCCCGTACTCGTCTTGTATCACCCATGTTCTGCTTTGGCAAGCAATGCCATTTCTGTACCATTATATAAACGCTGTTGACTCTGTCGAGCACTGTTTCCCAGCCTTTTGTTTCCCCACAGCCCCATCAGTGAGGCTTGAGTTCTTCTCCATAGACACCAAAACAGAAATGTGTCCCTGTTATACTAGATATTATATAGCATTATCATTATAGGAATAGTTAACTCAAAAACGAAAGTTCTTCCATCAATTACTCTCATGTCATTCTAAACTTGTATGATTATCCTTTTAATATTATTGAAGTGGACATTATTCTTATTTAAACTAAAAAATAAGCTAATATTTTAGGAGTACAAACAGACTTGGCAGGTAGCTTCAGTTTGCTTTCAATAGGCAACTGAGATTCTTTTACAAGTTTTAACAATATGTATGAATTTTAAATGGAATGTTTAACAATACGATTATAGGGTGGGTGGTCTTGTAGCACTGTAAGTGTTCTTTTTTGTCTTTGAGATGCAGAAGTGTAGCCATATAACAGCTACGGTTATAAAGAACTATATA
Organism: Botia almorhae; assembly: GCA_036877575.1. NCBI lineage: Eukaryota > Metazoa > Chordata > Actinopteri > Cypriniformes > Botiidae > Botia > Botia almorhae. Next base: position 24,303 of record JAZGTJ010002972.1, read on the forward strand.
GCTTATATATTTTTATGAATGAAAAGTGATATTGAATGCTAGGATTCTAGGATTGGCTACAGAGACACTCATTCAACCACCCGCCCTTCAAAAAACACAGACGAGATGGAAGAGACGTCACAGTACTCTTCCGCGGTGCATCAAGGGAATAAGACTGCCTCTGACTCATGCTGGAGAAATTGAAAGAAATACAGAGTTGGGGAGGGCTGGCAGCTCATCCTGAATTTCTCCTCTTTCTCACTCGCTGCTCCTAAAGCCCAGTGATGTAATACAGGTGACCTGTTCGTCACAGACGTCTGCTTCTTCCAGGCAGGCGATTGGCTGAGCGGCTGCATGAATGGGCTGCTGTATTCCTCGTGGGGAGGGGGTTTGAGTGGAGTGAGGCAGAGGTGCATCACTTCTTCATTGAAAAAATTCAAAAAAAGCATGAATGCCAGAGAGCCATCACTGAACAGGGCTCGAATGAGTTTTAAGTGCTGATCTCACTGTTTGTCACACATGTAGGCAGCATTTGCACAAAGGTGACAGGGAGCATTTGCATGCTTATTCTGTGGATAGAAATTATTATCTGCTGCATGTGCCCGTAATCATTGATTACAGACAATACAAATGTATTGGCTGTTTTTTCATAATTTTGTGTTGTATTTGCAGATGGTTGAATTAACCCAACTGTTTATGAAAGCATAACTGGATTGTGTCTTAAGCCATTTAAATTTGTGATGCAATTTTTAAAAATATTATTTATTTACACCTCATTTACTTGCTTAAGTTCTACTGCTATTTTTTACTCTTTTCTACATTTTTTTCTTATTTGTTTTACTGTTTTGATCTTAACTATTCTGTTTTGCTCATCTGTATTTTGTTGTCTTCTGTTCTATTCATTGTGTTTTGTATTAATATTTGTTTTTGTATTAATATAGTCTACATCCAGTCTTGTATTGAACTTTTGGTAAATTACTTTATACAGTGTGTGTGTTTGTCGACTAGAGAGCTTAAGTTGTGTGTGTATGTGTTGGGCTGGAGGAATGTGTTTGCGTGTGCAGACCCTGGCCGTCTCTGCCTTGATCCTGAATGAGTCACTCCTGCAGTACTGCTGTGGGAGGGGCTAAGATTGGATCCCCTGCTGCAAACCCAGTTAAACATACTCGCATACATGATTTCTCTCTCTCTTTCTCTGTCTCTCTGTGTTTCTCTCACACACACATACTGCAAGTTGTCACATCCAGCCCTACAACATGGCCTATAATTAGCTGCCTGCACAATTTATGGCCTTAGAATAATCTAACCAAATTAAAATGTAATAATTTAATAACTTTTGTAATGTAATAATGTAATAACTTTTCTCATCCTTCTGAGAAAAGGCATTAGATGTTCACAAACAAAAACAGAGCAGTCCACCAAATCACAGGGAAGTCCAGTGACTATGACAAAATTCTAACTTCATAATTCTTAGTGGATTATCATATCTTATTGTGGGGCTGTCAGTTTAATTAAGTTAATTGTAAAGAAAATGACACAAAAACATTAACACAATTAATTTTCTGACACCTGTTAGTAATTTGGATACTGAAGAATTGTCGTACCCTAGGAGAAATTATATGACAAGCTTGAAGTTCCCTTATTCAAGTTTTTGCAGGTCCTTAGTCAAAGAACTACAGACAACTTGCCTGGCCAAACCTCAATTACAGAGAGAAGAACAGAACAGAATGCAGAATTCTTAAGACACATCTTAAATGAAATGCTCATTGGCCAGAGTCATCTGTCTACATGTGCACATAGACCAACAATTGAAAAATAACACATCTCTGAACACAAGAATGGCCTGGACAGATTAATAAACTGCGTAGTAATACGTAGTTTTTTAGAAGTCTAAAATGCAGTTTGCATTCTGGAAAATATTGGGCAGTTTTGGCTCTACCAACATACACTGGTATCCTTTTTTGTGTATGATTTTAAAATCCCTGAACTCATGCCTGCATTACTGTTTGCTGTTGTGTGGAATCTCTTCTCAGGGATGGACAGTGAGTCATACAATCCCCTGTTGCTGGTCCTCTCTGGCAGGAGTGGGATCTCCATGGAATCACTTACTCTTGCCTGACTAACCCATCCCTGGTTGGGCTCTTCCTACTTCCACACTGGTGGGGCAGGAGATCGAAGCATCATCCAGAATATATTATGCTTGGACAGGAAGAGGAGAGGAAAATTGCCTTATAAGAAAGATATGTTTATACATAGAATTTAGTGTATAAATAACCACTGTAGCTCAGTGGTTAGAGCATGGTCACCAAGGTCATGGGTTTGATCCCTGGGATTGTACATACTCAGAAACAATGTACAGTATAATGCAATGTAAGTCGCTTTGGATAAAAGCATCTGCCAAAGGCATACATGTAAATAAATCACAATTGGATAATGTTAGGTAATGTTTTTTGTTGACGGTTAGTGGTTACGCAGTTTTCCAAAATAATGCTTTCAAAAATAATGATTTTAACAGAATACCCTTCATTCATTTGGACAAACTTGTAGATTTGTTAGAGTAATCAAAAGTGCCACAGAGCCACAATGTAGAGTTGTGTCGGGGAATTATCCCAAGAATATTTTACCTGTCTTTAAACTGAAATAGGAGAACAGACTATTAGTTTAACACATTAAATTTAATGTGATTAGCTATAAAATCATAATCATAAATGCATTTTTGTGAATGCCCCTAAGTCTCCCTCAGACAGATTGACAAACTTGAGTCAATTGGATGCCCTAATTTTAACATAAAACAAAAAATTACAGAGCACATTTTATTGAGTGTTAATATATATAAAAAAATGATAAGATAAATCATACAGATCATACAGTCTTTCGGGAAAATAGACCAAAACAATTTATAACGTTATCTCCTGCCCAGGAACACATTTATCTAATAAAATGCTCTCTAGAATAAAAATGTCTTTTGACACTATTCCACCTGTGACTGGCAAGCAAAAGGCAAGTCATGGTCTGGCAGCATAACTAAAACTATTGACTTTTTCCATAGAATAACAGAATGAACATTGCTACAAATATCTTCTGCATCTGTTAAACCATTATGAGGGGTCTTTCAATTTGAAAATGCCTTGGAAAAAATTGCTAAACCCTAGAACTTTGCCACTGCGGAGCTGTATAAATTAGTCCACTTCAGTTTGGTCTGCAAAACTTGGGAAACATTCATAGCACCAAAAGACTACTTGACCTGGTGGCCCACAGGCAATCCTGTGTTTGCTGGTAAATTACTGTAAGGTCTGGTGTACTGATGAACGGAAAGTAAGGTGGAGAGAGAGCAGAGAAGGTGGAGTTGAGGTGGGGGTAATAAAGGTGCAATTTGGGAACCATCTGTAAGACGCCTGCAGGGCTTCCTTTTTCAAAACCTCCCCCTCCAGAGGGACACAGGTGCTAGAGGCGGAGTAGGGGAACAGGGAAATGGAGCAGGAGAAACTGGGGGAGGTGAAAAAGAGAGGTGGTTGTACTTTGTCTGCTTGCTAAAACAGCATCAAGACTGAAAGTCTGAGCTTTGGGACTGTCAGTCTAAAGAACATTGATGGTCTTTGTTCCTTTGACCCTCTTTAAGTGTCTTGAAGTCAAGAAGTGTGTCCTTAGGGCTTGTGGATAAACCTCTTTCAAAGTGACCTTGGTGTAAATGAAGGATGACTGCTTTGTGCACACCTTTTCATTGATTTAGCACGAGTTTTTGTAAATAGGAGAGTTAATGCTGTTAAGTTTTAAAATAGACTGCAGGGGTTTGAAATAAAGGATGGTGAAAACTTAGAGAAACACAAAGGGCTGGAAGAAAGTGTGTCATGTTGTCTTATTTTTGGGAAGCAGTGCAAGCAGTTTTCTAAGATGCTAGCATTTAGATTGCCGTCTTTGAAGTGTCTAAGGGTGTACTCACACTAGGCACGGTTGCCATGAACCGGGCCCGAGTACGATTGTCCCCCCTCCCCACTCCCCCTCTGGCCTGCACTCACATAGGGTTTCAGCATTCGTGCCGGAGCACGCTTTCGTCACGCTTACGAGCACGCCTACTTCATTATGGTGCGACGGTTTCGGGATAAACAGGAAGAGCGGCGATCTCGCTGAACGTAATTGAGTCCATCGCTCTGTTTACTTTGTGGATAATTTTGAGTCGTTTGGTCCGCAGTGGTCCACAGCCCTCTCACAGCCCATTGTTAAACAGATCTATCGCCTTTGTGGCATGAACATTTTCACCGAATCGTCGCAAAAACGTGACGTCACACGTCCTGTTCCGTGCTCTAGCACGGTTAGCGCTCATACTACATGCGAACCGCGCGCGAGTCCAACTGAAACGTGCTCTGGCCCACCTCTTCCAAGCGGGCCAGGGACGGCTAAACAAGCCGCGCCCGGGCACGGTTCGGAGCACTTACACTAGTCAAATGAACCGCGCTTTGGTGGTCAAACGCACTCGGGCACGGTTCGAATTGCCTAGTGTGAGTACACTCTAAGTGTGTTGGTTATAGTCGGACACACATTGTCCTGGGTTACATAAATTGCACCTTAGACAGAGATCTGTTAATTATGAAATTGTTCTGACATTACATTAGTAAAATATGCTGGATACACACAGAGTCTCCTGAATTTGATGATGTTGTGTATGAGGTGTAACATTTGGTTGGACCGCATTCAATGTCATTTACAGTTGCTGTGCTCATTCTAGCATTCTTTCCTTCCATTTGAACCGCTTGCCCCCAATCTCTTTTCTTCTACTCTGGAATGGTTTTCGCAGTATTTATGTCTCTGTAGAGTCAGGTGCGAGTAAGTCTGGTGCTTCTGGTGGTAATACTTGTTCTTTAGTTAGTTCAGCCTTCTCTAACCATCTATCTGTTTCTTCAGCTGAGTGGACACGGCCGAGGCTCCTTCCTGCTTTGAAACCTTCTAGTCAAGCATTCTGGCTCTCACCACCTTAATGGGTTTAGGAGGCTCTCCTGAGCCTCTATGGCTTCCTGCAGAAATGACTTCTTCCGCTGGCTCAATTCTTGGGGAATGTGGCAGGTGGCTGGTCTGTGCCTGCTTCTTTGTCTTTTGTCCTCCCTCCACCCTCTTTTTCTTCTCTCTCCTTTTCCCTTGAGCAGAACTGAATGAGGAATTTAACCCCTTCAGCCTCATCTGCATTGTTGGCACTTCCTGGCTACTTTTGTGTGGTTTGTGTGGAGCACCTTTACATGTGCAGTGTGCCATACAGAAGCTGAGTGTGTATACAGAACGAAGGTAGGATAGCGATGATTAACTCTCTTAGGTGGATTTTGACAGCAGTGCTAGAGGAAAGAGAGGCTTTTCATGAAGCTTGTTGATGGCATTCAACCCACACAAAGAGCTATAATCTTATTTTTGATGCCGGCAACACACACGCCACTAAAGCAGTGACAATATTTTGCATCACTTTGCTTGAAACAACTTTTTGAGTGTGTTGAAAGTTACTCATGCACCGTTGCTTATTTCTTCCAAAAAAGCTCTAGCAGTGCTCATCAGAACAACCAGCAGATTTTCTCTAATCTAGCATACCGCACATTCCCAATTTCCCACACTGATCCGCCACCCTTCCATTCGGCTCAGCTGTGTTTCCTGCTGGACCTCAAGGCTCTGTTGCAAACACACTGCTGTTCAAAATAAAACAAGAAAATAGAGAAGCATTTGCATGTGACCATACAATAAACACACTCAAACACAATTTACACAAAAATAAAATACTAGAAAATAGCAGAACAAACAAAGGGAGCAATGACTCCCCTAAAAACCTAATTTTCTATATTGTAAAAAGTAAAAACATGCAGTTCTTTCTACAATTTATCGAATCTTACAAATATATTGTGTTGGTATAACTTAATGTAGTCAAATTAATTCATCAAAATTAGACTTCAATGAGCTGATATTTATTTAGACTTTACATTGTCCTCAAAGGCATATCTTAAATCTAAATCTAAAGTCTATGCACTTGCTCTCCAGAGATAAACCTTGGGAACTCCCAGTAAGGTTGGTGCTCAGCTTTATGAGGGCTGTAGGACACAAAGGCCTCCTCCCGCCTCTTTAATCTGATGGCAGCCATGTTGTTTTGAACTCCGTCTTCACGCCTTAACTGTCACACTCCACTGAGGCTGGATAGGATAAAGAGAAGGGGAAAACCTTGATGATGGAGGTGCTGCTGGCTGTGGGGGAGAAATCAAGCCCTGGCCCTGGAAGTTATGCTTGCAATATGACAAACCAGATAATTTAACAGCTGTTTGAAAGCATTGGCTGAAAATTAAAATTCAGGTATATCAGGGGAAATAGATTAAACTTTGTTATAACAATAGTGCATTTGAAAAACTTATTGTTAAAAATAGATGCTACAGGTTGATTGAAAATACAATGATTATCATTAAGTGCATTTGATTTCTTTAATTAATTGAATCTTAAGTAACTGAACTACTAAGTAGTTGAGCCTGGTAAAAATCTGGTTCTGTTTGGAATGAAATACTAGTCAACTGCTTGCTGCATACTGTGCAGTATATGTTGTTTGTCCATATTGTAATTGTCCATATATTTAAAAAATAGTATGTGAAACAGGACACCTTATCCCATTGTTGTCACATGACCTCATTATCTTGCATGTTTAATTTAGTAAATAGATTTCATTAGGCATATTTTATTGTGGGATACAGTATTCTGCCAAGTGTATGCTGTGTACGGCACATTTTAGAAAATGTAGTAGGTCTTGTGGGTATTCTATGCATACAGAAAGCTCACATACAGTGCATAGCATACATACCATTGAGTCAAGGTTTGGTTGGTTAGCATGGGCCATTTAGCCCGTAGATGATTTAGCCCCTAGCCATAACTCTTCCTCCATCTGCCATTGGTCAAAATAACAGATGGACCTGCCTCAACCAAGGTATGCTCACCTTTCTTCCCTTAACTGCATTAATTTAGAATTTGAATACAGGCAGTGTTTGAGACCACCCCTTTGTTTTCTCACCATTTTTGTCTCTTTCCCCTCACCCATGGCCAGGTGGTCCACATCCACTTGCTGTTGGGTTTATTGCTGCTTGTTTAGGTGGACTATCAGGATTGTAGTTCAGAATTTAACCTGAGGCACATAATTGCACCTTTTGATTGTGAATAGCAGATCTGAGATCGGTTAGTACTGTACTACTCTAAGTGTGATTAATGAGCCATCTGGATGTGGAGCCATCACTGTGTAGAACACACATTTGGGAGTGAAAGAATGTTGACTTCTGGTGCAGTATTTGTTGTGTATATGACAACAAAATTCTGACTTAAGGATCTGGCTTATAACTATAAATTGGAATTTGTTTTGAATTGACCACACCACAGAATATTGAATTGAAATTTTAATTAGAATGACAATAATAGAAATTGACTGGACTGCATTAAAATAATTAGTCACACAAGATATTTTGGTTTGTTTTAATAGTTTTTTTAATGGATAAGGACAAACAACTGGATAAGAACAAACAACTTAAGGGTTCTGTTGAAGGTTCCACCTTTTAAGACCTACAAACCATTTAATGGTCTAAAATATTCCTTCATTAAATACGAAATGTATAATTTATAAACTAGAAAGATATTAAGGTCCTGTCCATACATTCACATTTTAATTACTATTCTGCATCCTTTTTGCTACCTTAATTAAAATTCAATTCAAATTCAGGACTAAAGTTGTTATTTTGAAGGCATTCTCAGTTTACTTCCAAATGGCACACAGCCATGATCTGCCATCATATCTGACTGTTTGTGTTGTGCTTTATTTTATCAGGTAAGTAACCTTGCACAAAAGTCTGCTAGTCTTCCTTCCCCTCACTCACTCACCGACTCACTTACTTACACACACATACACCCACACACACATATGTGGTTTATGAAGACTCTCCATAGACATAATGGTTTTTAAACTGTACAAACTGTATATTCTATCCCCTAAACCTACCCCTAAACCCAACCCTCACAGAAAACTTTTTTGGCATTGGCACTGGCTGGCATTTTTTAATTACCAAAACAATCACCATTTAGTATGTTTTTTAAGCACTTTTGTTTATGAGGACACAGGAAGTGTCCCCATAAACCATGTTTACATTGTTATACACATCGTTATATACATTCATGTCCTCGTAAACCACATATTCAAACCCACACACGCACTCATTTGCCCACTTGATCAGATGGTAAATATGCTGCACCGGAAGTACAGGTACACTCTATCAGCATGTTATCTTAGCTCCTGTTTACTCTGCCTGTTGTTATCTGTCACATGAGGGCAGTTCGGTCAAATAAACATGTTCATGATGTACTGAATCCTGGGATAGCTGTGAGCCCCATGTGAATACTTAGAGAGTGCTTATATCATTCTTATGAGCTTCATGCATCCACCTTAAGATGCCAAATATACACACGCAATAGCAAAAGGTATTTTTATGAATGACTTAAGAATGAAGAACTTAATGACTTGAATGACTTATTATTATGTATTGTTTAGTTTTTATTTAAAGTCTTCTCCAAGTTTCCCCTCTCTTATAGCTCTCTGTTCCATAAGCTAGTTGGTGCTTCCCTGGTGTCTACAGTCTACAGTCTACATTGGGCAGCTACCTTCTAAGTCAGTATTCTAACTGAATTTCATGTGTGACTTTTTTTAAATGTTCTTTTAAGGCAGCAACTCCCCACAAATTGCGGTGCAATTTGTTTGATGTTACAACATGGCACAACATAACAAATATTTGGCACACATATTTAATATATAATGCAATATTTGTATTATATTTGGCACACATACATAACAAATATTAAGTTTAATAGTCAAATTTAGAATAATTAGAATAATTTAACTTTGTTTTTTTAAATCTGTCTTTCATTTAAAATAAAAAAATGTTTCTCATCTGCCATCTTGGATTAATTTTTATGTCGCAATGCGTTTTGGGATGGTATTCTTCCCTGAGCATGTCTGAAACCTGGGAATCTAGCACAAAGCATTGTGGATACATTTTGGAGCAGTGCATTCCAGAGAGTGCTTTAAATGCTGTTTAGGTACAGTAGGTAGATTTGGATTTAAGACAATGGGTAGTTTGTTATTTTATAATATTAGCTAACAAATATTTTTTTAAACAAATATTTTTTCAGCCTAACATCAATTTTCAATCTGTACAAAACTTTAGACACAAAACATCTGGAGTCTAATCTTTGCTGTGTTTTCAGGAGCAGTTAAAGGACACAGCTTATTCTCCATCCAGATGCAATGTCTGTTGCTCTTGTCCACAGGGCAACGGATGGGTTGTGGTGAGCTCCTCTCCAATGAAAAACAGACCTGGTGGCAAATCAAAACATCCTCCACAGAATTAAACATATTATGACAGGAACAAACATTCTGCTGTGATGGCCAGGGATAACTGTCAGGGCCATGATACTGCCACATTGGCATTGTAAGCACTTTTTTTTCAGAGGAAGAGGGTTTGGAGGAGTAGAGGAAGGACAGGGGAATGGGGTGGTTGGATGTCTGTCATAAGCTAGAACTTTGCTTGTTTTCCTCTGAATGACAAGGGCCTAAACTTAACTATCAGTAAATAAAAAGTGCCTGTTAAATTAACTACAAGTCCAACAGGAATCACTGGCGGCATTTCCTGCCTCTCAAAGGCCATAAACAAGCCTTAAATAAACCAAGCTGGCTCCAGCTCATATCCCGCGGCAACAGGCGAGGTCATGGTGGCCCCAGTTGCCTGCCTTCTCCGTAGGGGGCCAGGACACTAGGACAACATGGAAAAGACCACCTGAACCAAAGGAAGTTGTTTATTCCCTAATCTTAATGTTGACTTAGAGAATAAAACACAGTGGTGAATGCCAGTTCAGTTTACTTAGAATCAAGAATCATAAGCAGTGTTTCTGAAAGTTTATTTACCTCAGTGTCTTTCTTTGATAAATGTATTCAGTCCATCTGGATTTTGCCCCTGAAGCTGGGAATGCCATCATGTTGGGCTAAGTGTTATAGAGGTTATTGTAAAACAATTTCTGTTAAGCCATAAAAGCCATTCTGTGTTTCCTAAACCTCATTGAGTTTTATGGCACTGGCGTCAGTAGAAAATGCCACTTGACAGAGCCGCAGGGGGGAGTGTTGATTGGGGCTTGACCCCAAGTTTCTTCCACCTATTCAACACTGACTACCCTGTCTGCTACTTCTATATAATTAACTGAAGTGCCCTAGCAAAATTCATATGAGTTATGGTCGGCTGACAAGGATGTAGACTGAGTTATGTCAAGTAGCAAACAAACAAACCCTTCGAAACCCTGCTGGTCACAGAAGTCCTTCTTCAAGATCTACTTCAAAAATGTTCCACCTCAGTCTTTTTTTCCTCCTGCAGTTGTTTTCCTAAACACCGGATTTTCATTTGGAGTTTGGGAGGGAACAGTGCTGACAGTATTTATAGCCTAGTGTTCTAACCAAAATTATCAGTGTACCACAAAATAACTTCCTTAGTCCTGGCCACAAAATAACAGGATGCCTTCAATTGTGCGTATTTATTAATTTTAGCCAAGGATTGCTAGTTTTATAAATAGCAACGCTTCTGCGGCCATTCAAACTCGGCTGTATAAACTTCCTCCCTGGTTCTCCGCCTCCTTATTGGGCCATCAGAGCTTGAAAAGGAGTGGGTGCTTGAACGCCAAACCGTCGTCCTACCCATGGGTCACACTGCCACCCTGTGCTGGGCGTCTGGCCTTCATTAACGCTCCATTCCATCAGGTCGAAGGTGGAAGATCAGAGGTCACAGTATGTTAATGGCTTAACTGGGGGGTCTTTTATGCTTGACTGGCCATTACCACCTTGTACAGGAAATCCCAGTGACCTGAATCTCAGCTTCCTCCAAATTAGGATGTGCAAAACTATATATATTCAGAATCCACTATTTAGAAGTTGACACACCAGTCATAGGTAAGCCATCCATAATTAGCCTGATTTTGGGTTTACCTGACTTTGTTTGGTGCATATAGAATGCATTACATAAGATGCATTTTTGTTTGTTTGTTTTTCAACTTTTCCTTTCTAGAAAATATGCATGTTTAGATAAAAATCAAATGTATTGAAATATAACTTTTATAACGTTTTTCAGTTGAAGTCTTGAAATTGTGTCCTCAGATTATACATCAACCCTATTACCACCATCCCTCCATTTTCTAAAGTAATGAACTTTTCCACAAATAATTAAAAAAACCTTTCAGTAAGTCTCCTCATTTTACTTTATATAGGTTTTTAACGCTGTTACAATGTTTTCTTTAAAGTATACTGTTTACTTATGCAACTTCAATTAATCTGAAAAGAAAATGCTTGTAGTAATACCAGCATTAAACTCTTTCTAGGAGCATGTAGTTTAACAACCTCAAGCGTAAGGCTAAGAAGAAACTGTAAAGCTGTCAGCCCTGTTACCATCAACCCCATTTTATTCTGAAGCTGGAACTGTACTCCAACCTAAAATAAAATGTATGCATAATGCTATTTATTAACACCTAAACACCTTATTTGTCTTATAAAATGTCTAAAATCTTGCACAAGCATCACCTTTCTATAAGACACCTGTTTTATTTAATGAACCAGGTACAGCGAGAAGTGACGCATGATAACATTCCACGCTACTGAATGTACTTGTGACACATATAGTAGGAAAGTCTTTAGCTCATGTTTCTTGTGCTTCTGATCTCATTGTAAATGTACTCTTCCTGCTCTGGCCTGTTTGCCAGGTCTCTGCTACTCTGAACAGTGCCTCTGGGTCAATACATTTCTGTGAGAACATTTCAGCACAGTGCTAAGTGCGTCTGCACAGTGCAAATATAATAGCAGTCCTTCCACTTGATAAAGACGCTAGGATATTCAATACATAAGTGATGGTGCACCAGTCAGCCACATCATCAATTTTATATAATACTGATATGTATGTGTATGTGGCACAATATATGCAAAAATCAAAAGAACCATGTGAAACCATTTCTCACAGGCATAATGGCCCAGGTGCAGTGTGGTAAAGATTTTGTGGTCCAAATGTGGTTTGGGACCAAGATACAGATTTCTAGTCAGACTCTTACTGTGATAGGATTTTTTTTGTTGCAAAACAATAATACAACCCTGTATAATTTTTCACCCAAGCCAACCTAGGTCATCCATGAGCATACAGTGCTGTTTGAAAGTTTGTAAACCCTTCAGACATGATTAGGTTGAAAATAAAAAATAGAATAACCTAATCAAATGTACATCCAAAACCAATTTTGTGAAGCAGATTTCCAAATAATGGACACAAACAAAAAATATTGTCATAATTTATTGAACAAAAGGGGTTAATCTCACAAAAACTGGAAATTTTACTTGTGCAGAAGTATGTGAAGCCTTTTATTTAATAGCTTGTGGCACCTCCTTTTGCAGCCATTACTTCAACCAAAAGTCTTCTGTAACCACTGACCTGTCTCTCACATCTGTCTTTGGGGATTTTTGCCCACTATTCCTTGCAGAACAGCTGAAAGAGGTTGGAAGGACATCTGGCATGTACCGCCTGCTTCAGGTCTAGCCACAACATTTCAATTGGATTGAGAGTGTGAACCTTCTTTCTTTTTAGCCATTTCTTGGTGGATTTGCTTGAATGCTTAGGGTCATTGTCTTGTTGCATCATCCATTTTCGGTCCAGCTTCAGCTCTCTGACTGATGGCAGGAGATTCTCTTTAAGAATTTGTTGATAGAGAATTCAAGTTTCCCTGAATAATATGGAGTCGCCCTGGCCCAGAGGCAGAACAGCAGCCCCAGACCGTCACATTTCCACCACCATGCTTCACTGTTGGGAGGAGATTCTTTTCCTGGAATTCAGTGTTGGCTTTTCTCCAAACATGGCGGCTTTGATTATGACCAAATAAATCTATCATCTGTCCAAAAAATGGACTTCCAAAAGGCCTCTGGTTTGTCCAAATGCTCTCTGGCAAAGAAACGGGCAGCTTTCTTTCAACTCTCTAGAGGTGATGTGTGGGTTGGCCTTTACTTTTTTTATTATTTTTCTGGTGCTTCTTGATGATCGTTTTGATGGGCGTTTGATGGGCCTCCTCTAGGCAGAGTTGTGGTTATGTTGAATGCCCTCTATTTGTAGATGATTTGTCTTACAGTGGATGGATGGAGTTGGAATCTCATGGAGATGGTCTTATAGCCTTCCCCAGACTAATGGGCTGTCACCTCTTTTTCCTGATGTCCTCGGATATCTCCTTTCCTCTTGGCATTGTTTGACTCCTTGGCACTACAGTGGTTTGGTTGGTTTTCTCTCTTTTTTTAAACAGTGTTGCCTTACCACTTTCCTAAGGATGTCTAATTTGAATGGTCTGCTTAACTGATTAATTAAGCACCCACATGTGTTTCAACTGACTTTACCAATGCAGCTGGAGCTTCACTTACTTTTGCACATACCATAATTCAATCTTTCATGTAGTTTTTTAGCTACTCAAAACATTTCCTTCAAACAAACATATGCAATTGATCAACATACATCTGACATTTAATTTATAAAAAGCAGGTGATGATAAAACAGAAATATCTGAACAGCTCAAGGGGTTTACAAACTTTTAAGCAGCACTGTATATTACTTACACTAGTAGCAAGGTTACCATTCTATCTTTACAGTCTGACTTACTTTTGTAAAATTTCCTAATTAAATGCAAGTATTTTAAATGTATTTCAAAACATCTCATTGTAGAATCTGTAATTCAACAGGATGAGTTATTTGGTTAAAGCTCTGAATGCTTTTGAAAGCTGCTGTTGTAATAAATTCTGCAAATACATGTTTGCTGGAGGTACATTTTGAAAGCTAAAACTTTCAGGTCAGGCAATTGGGGCACAGCTACATGAGCTATTACACAAACTGTTCATACATCTGCAGCAGTTCATTCATCTTAGGGAGTGTGTGCCTGGTTGCACAACAATGTTGAGGCTGGCTGTTTTCGAGGCCTGCACTTGTTAATCTCAACTCTTTCCTGCTGTCAAGTTAACAAAAACAAACAGATGATTTATCTCCTTGGAAGAGCACATGGATCAGAGTTCTGGGGCGAGTGGTGCGCTTCACAGTGATGTCATCTTCGGCAAGAAGCGTTAGTTTGTCTCCTAATACTAGTCAGGTAATGCTTTATTTATCCTGACGAA
>JAZGTJ010002973.1:0-38483 GCA_036877575.1 Botia almorhae
GTGAGTGGCTCCTGACACAAGGAGGAAAACAATGCCGGGGTCTTCCTCGAAGTCTAGGGGCTGGCCTCTCTGGATGGGCTGCGTCTTCCGGAAGGCGAAGACACAGATCCCGAGTCGAGCCACACCCACTGACCACGAGTAAAGTTGTGACCAGGACGTTGACGTCGGTTAGCATCTGACAGCATAAAGCAAGTGGGTGTGCACTCTCTTCTGAGCGTATTCAGCCCACATCAGATACCAGCTACAATCAGCCTGATGTTGGTTACAGTAAGAACGAAGGAAACTGATAACCGTTAGATTGAGGGTGATATCCTGACATCAGGCTGATTTTGACTCCTAGACTATTGAAAAATGAAGACCACACCCGTGAGGTAAACTGGGGGGCCCAGTCTGAAACAATGTCGTATGGTAGTCCAGAAAACCTAAAGACAAAGTTACAGACGAAGTTGTGCTTCATTTGCATTAAGTATTTCTGTATGTACGTCCTACTAAACTGGGGCAACTAAGATATTTTCAGGGACTCTGTTTTCAGGTGACAGGGACTTGGGAGCTTCTTCAGACTGCCGGGAGAGAGCATCGGCCTTAGTGTTCTTGTAACCTGGTCGGTAAGTAACTGTAAAATCAAAACGTGTGAAAAATAGGGACCATCGGGCCTAATGGGGATGTAAACGTTTGGCTTCTAGGTTTCATGATCAGTGATAACAGTGAAAGGGTGTGCAGCCCCCTACAACCAGTGTTGCCACTCCTCTAACGCAAGCTTTATGGCTAGCAATTTTCAGTTCTCTACATCATAATTCTGCTTGGTGGGAGAAAAAAAAAACACATTTGTACATCTTGGGTGGTGTATAGTGTCGTTAAGACAGGATAGCGCCTACACTGAGATTAGAGGCGTCAACCTCAACTATGAAAGGTAGCTTTGGATCAGGATGACGTAGAATGGGGGCGGTGGTAAAACGTGTCTTGAGATCTGCAAATACCCTGGTTGCTGCATCGTTCCAAGTTAACCTACCAGAATGATGTTTGGTAAGTGAAGTTAAAGGGGAAGCTACAGAGCTAAAACCTCGAATAAATCGGTGGTAGAAGTTTACAAAACCAAGGAAGCGTTGCAGTTCCTTAACAGTCTTAGTGAATGGCCATTCAGTTACAGCTCTGACCTTTTTATCATCCATGGCCCCTCCCTCTTGACTAATTACATATCCGAGAAATGTAGTACTAGTGGTGTGAAACTCGCAAATTTCCCCCTTAACATAATGGTTATTCTCGATTAAGCGGTTTAACACTAAACAAACATGCTTCACATGTTCTTGGAAAGAACAAGAACCTCTCTCCGTTGGGTAGAGAGCAGACTGTTGTGAAACAAAAAGTGAGCACTGGTGTAAAAAACCCTTGCACCTTGAGGGGTTACCGTTGAACTTCTGAATAAATACACTAAAGTCCTGGGTTTAAATAAACAGGTTAATTAGGAACAGGTGGCAAACAGGAAGTAATCAGCCCTAGGCACGCAGAACATTGGAAATCCGGTAGTCCGGATTAAAACTAGTATTCTGGCGAAGGCTTCCTCTGGCGGCAGGGGGGGCAGAGCGACTGCCTCTTCCGTAACACTAACTGAACTGGAGGTAGGTAGATCTATAGACAATTTTCCTATAGACAATAAAAAAATTCATAAAGAAGTCCATCACATTCCAACAGCTTTTGGGTGATCCAGGTTATGGTTATTCCGGAACTGGGAGCTGGGTTGGTCTGTCTTCAGTGTTATCCTATCCCGTTCATAAATCTAAAGTATGATTATGACAATCAGTGGTCCTAACACACTTAACTCCAATAGAACTCATATTTTCTGTCTCATTGGTGATTTAACAGAAATAGTCATCATGGACAAGTGGAGATTGTAAACAATACTGTCTCATTTAAATAATGTGAATAATGGATTTGTTAATGTTTATGGTTATTGAGACCATATGATATTTAAAGAAAAACTAATATTTTAGGGGTAAATGAAAAAAGGAGATTTGTGTTCAATGAGTTGCCCAAATAATCCAAAATAATTCCTTTGTTCATTAATTATAAATATGTAGCCTGTTTTGTCCCATGTCTTATGAATCAGTAACATATCTACAAACATTCAAGTACACAAACATGGCTACAACAGTTTGTTTTTCTCTTCCCCAGCAAAGACATAATAGGACACATTAGTGTTAACAGATGGCTCTCTGTCTTACTTAGTCTGCACACACTCTCATACTCCCTGTGGCTCTCTCCAATTACAGCTGCCTAGCCACTGACTTTGTGGTTATGGACAACAGGCTGACTAAGTTGGGGGAGGGGGATGGTAGGGTTGTGTTTTGTTGAGGGGTATGCACGCCGCCATTGATCTTCAGACATGGAAGGCTGGGACTGGGCTGCCTGCAAAGCCAAGCTCTGGGACCTAGAAATCAGAGGGCCACACTTGCCACAAATCACTGGAGAATGAAACACTATTTTCCAGTCTATACACCTCTGTTTTTCTTTTTCAAACATATTAAATCAATCCTCATATATATATATGCCCTTTGCTTTGAATTCATGCAGCTTGAAACTTAAGTGTGTCCCTATTGGAGAAGTCTAAATCAAATCAACCATGCACTTAATTGAGAAACATAATTAAGTGCCCCTTAGACTTTACAATGTCTGTCACATAACAGCCTGTGATTATTGTACTGTGTATGAGGAGACGTCACATTTTTTCACTCTGTAGAAGAGTAATAAAGGTCAGAAAAAGAAAAAGAGATAGGAATAAAAAGAAACATAAAAACACTTTAAATGAATAAACAGAATTGAGTTATGGATTGGGAAAGTAGCAGCAATGCTAAAACATTTGGTTCTTGACCTTCATAAAATGTTATTTATCAACCTTAAACTACTTTTCATGAGCTGTTGTTTCACATATGTTGTATGCACATGCATTTTATTAGAATCCTGTTACCAAAATGGGCAGTTGTGGCCCACTGGTTAGTGAGTCGGGCTTGTAATCAGAAGGTTGCTGGTTTGATTCCAGCACTGGCAGGTAGCAACTAAAGTGCCCTTGAGCAAGGCACCTAAACCTGATTGCTCCCCAGATGCAGTTGTGTGCTGCTCACTGCTGTTCCCTGCTGTGTGTGTTCACGACTTGCGGTGTGTTCTCTCCCCACCAGTGATGGGTAAATGCAGATTTAACATTTAACATTTAAAATCTGGGACTGAATATGCTTTATACAAAATGTATTTACAATTTTAAAAATTGATTTAAAACATTTTATGGTCTTAATTTTATGTTGTATAATAGTGTGACCAAATATTCCTACACGGTTTGCCTAAACATTTTTGAATAAGAAAACAAGAATGAGAGCATCTGAACTCCTCTAAACATTTATTGAGCATCCCATTCATACACCAAAGCGTGAGAGACCTGCGATACTCCAGTACAAAAGCATGCATGTTACCCGGGTATCTACGGCAAGCCCCGAGGGGAAAAATGCATTGTACAAACATACATTTAAAATGTGTAAATGTGTAATGCAACATAACAGAATTAGACATTAAGTTGGTTACAATAGTAAATATTATATTATTACTTATTATACAACAACTATATCTCATTTCACTCTTTGCTCCTTCGACACCTCTAACTATTCACATGCCACTATGCACTACTGTCTTATTTACATTTACATTTAGTCATTTAGCTGACGCTTTTATCCAAAGCGTCTTACAAATGAGGACAAGGAAGCAACTTCAATTACAATAAGAGGCAACAGTAAATAAGTGCTATAGACAGGTCTCAGGTATTTCAACACAGTACAAGAAGGGTTATTTTTTATTTTTTTATTTTTTATAAAGAAGTACAAATAGAAGTGGTGGTGATTTAGTAAATTAGTCAAGGAAGTGAAGACGAAAAAGATATTTAGTTGTTTCTTGAAGATGGCTAATGACTCAGCCATTCTGATGGAGATCGTCTTGGATGGAGATATGGTTGACCCGTCAATCTGAAGTGAGAAGTTGTGAAGAAGAGATGGGTTGAGTGGAACCATAAGCATTTCTGTTTTAGCAATGTTGAGTTGAAGGTGATGGTCCTTCATCCAACACGATATGTCCGTCAGGCAGGCTGAGATGCGAGTGGGTACCGTGGGATCATCAGGGTGGAAAGAGAGGTAGAGCTGGGTGTCATCAGCATAGCAATGTTAGGAAAAGCCATGTTTCTGAATGCCAGATCCTAGAGACGCCATGTAGATGGAGAAGAGGAGTGGTCCAAGAACTGAGCCCTGGGGGACCCCAGTGTCTAGGTGCTGCAGGTTGGACACCTCTCCCCTCCAAGACACCCTAAACAACCTGTCAGAGAGGTAAGAACTGGATCTAGTTTTTGAGAGAATTTCCAGTCCTTAGAAATCAGTAGCCCAGTCCCCCCCACCCCTCCCAATCTGATGGGAAGTGTGGGAGAAAGTGAATTTGGTGGAGAGGGCTGCATGTGTAGCAGTGTCCTTAGGTCTTATCCAGGTCTTGATTAGAGCCAAGAGATTAAGGTTAGAGTGAGTAGCTATGGATCATACTTCATCATCACTCACACTGTGGAACCTCCTCTTCAGAGCCCTGTTGTTCAAAGCCATTTTAGTTGTTACCCAGGTAAGTTTGGGTTTAGTTTGAGCAAACTGTTTTTTCAGGCTGAATAAGGTGGATTGGTTTAAAGCGGTTTTCAGTACATAGTACATGGCTAACCTGCTCTGGAGAAGGTTTAATTCTGGGGTAACGCTTTAGATTACAACACACAAAGAACTGCATAAGTATATTGAATTACGGTGTATGTTTCTGTAATTATAGTGTACCTACAAAGAATGTACGGGTAGGTAAAAGGTTACGTTTGGGTCATAAGGGGATAACAAACCAGGTAATTAACCTGCAACGAACCGCGTACGTAAACTGGGTTTACCGGGTATCTTTTTTGCAATTATAGTGTACCTATTAAGTACCTTTGTGTAGGTATAGGGGAATAATATGCAACGTTTGGGGAATAAAGGGGTAACAACCTGTGAAATTTTAAATCATTTATACATTTGTTTTTTTTTAAACTAAGGGGTACCCATTCTATTGCGTGGTAGGATATGTACGACCCAAACAACAATCTTAAGTTTATAAATGATTTAGAAAGACAATATACTTTTCATAATTTTATATTGGTAGCCTATTTTATTACAGGCCTAGGTACTTTTTAACTATGGGGTAGGTCTACAAATTCTATTATTAAAGGATACATGGTGGAGATTACTGAACAACAAAACTGGACATCTAGTGAAATGAGTTAACAAGTTTCTGTTATGATTTATAATTCACGAGATTATTTGTCGATCTCAGACACACCAGCAACTTCATAACACCACTATCACCAAATAACTTTGTATGATATACCATCAAGGTTTAATGCAGCTTAAAGCAAGCTTACCTCTTTCCAGCTGTTCGCAGAAAAAAAAGCATGATACAACGTTTGTATTTCAGTGGATGTATACTGTGATGTTTCTATAGGAAAACAAATGTAGAGTTTAATTTGGCCATCAAATAATTAAATTAAAACTACTGCAATATTTTTCTCTGTAATTACTGTGCAAATAGTCTTGTTCTGTGTTTAAGTCCAACTTGTTTCTCCCTTGTTCTGTGTAGTTATAGGGTAAATACAACAGTTGCGGGCTGTAAATTAAAGTGTGGCTTGTTACCCCCTTGTTACCCTCTTGTTCTGTGTAGTTGCAGAGTAAATACAATATTAAACTAGTATGATGGAACATTTAAACCTAGCTTTAGCATTAGCTCTGTTTCACAAATTTTTTAATTAGTACTTGTAAAAGCACAGTGTTACGAAGTGTCCAGACTTATGACATTGTGTATTCCATGTGTTCTATGTCACTTCCGGTTGAGTTGATTGTCAGAACCTGTGTCATCATGATTTGTATGTGTATTTAAGTTCCGGGTTTGGTATGTGTATTTGTGGGTTATTGTTTGGTGTTTGGAGTTTCTGGAGTGTGTTATCGTTCGTGGTTTTCATTCTGTGTATTCTTTCGTGTCTCGCCTGGTCTGTGGATTTACGCTCGGTTTTTGGATTACTCTTGTGGATTACGATTAGGATACCTCTGCTCTGGGTTTTTGTATTGTATGTTCATCGTGGTTGTTTTTGCACTTCACTGCTGTTTTTGCACTTGTCGTCATCTCACTATTTTATGGTTGGTGTTTGTGTTATTTGATTTGTTTATCATTTCATTAAATATAGTTTATTATTTAGTTCTGTGTTCTCGTCTCTGTTTTTAACACAAACACAACCGGCCTCACCGTTACACACAGTAACACAACTGAAGCAAAAAAAGCTAATTAAAACAAAAATTTAACCTAATTTATTTTGTAAACAACAATTAACAGTAACAATTTAAAAAAAAACAACAACACTGTAAAACTGTAAAAAAAAAAACCAATTAAACAGAGGGAGAAAAAACATAGATTTAAATTGATGTAAATTGATGAAATGATAAAACCAAAACCAACACAAACACTAACCGTAAAAATGATAAAGTGACGACATGTGCAAAAACAGCAGTGAATAAACAAAAGACAAACCACGATGAAGAGACAATACAAAAAACGGGGCAGAGGTATCCAAAGGGTAATCAGAGAGAGTAATCCAAACGACAGCGAGAATCCAAAGACCAAGGCAAGACATGAATGAATATAGATATATAACACGATGAACCACAAACCACTAGAAACACCAAACAATAACCCACAAACAAACTAACCAAACCCGGAACTTAATACACATAACAATCAAATAAACACAGGTGCTAACTATTAGACTAAAACAGGAAGTGACATAAAACACATGAGACACAAACCAATGTCATAATAAAAGTCCATGCCCCTCGCTTGACACGGTAGCCGGGCTTCGTAACATAACGCCCCCTCCGGAAGGTGTGTCATCACGCCGTACCCTGCCTGCACCCTGGCGCCTTTTTTCTTTTTTCACTGAAAGTGAAAAAAGAAGCGGACCTCCAGCGAGGGGCCATGTAAATGATGGTGAAACGGAAACATTGTGAAGTTAAGGAGGCAGGACAAAATAAAGAATTACTGAACTGGAACAAGGTTTGACACCCCTGCTTTAAATAAACAAGTGTTACCAAGGCAATAAGGAACACCAAGGGAGACAAACACAGAAAACCAATGTTGAAATAACTACAAATGACTACAAAACAAACAGAGAACAGCGGAGGAAACTCACTTACCTGAAAATGTGTCAACAAGTAAAAGGTTTAGTGAAAGACGAAGATTTCACGCAGTCTTGGGCCTAAAATCCAAATATGAGAGACACGCAGTACAATTAAAACGTGACATGAATTCGACAGTAGGTAAACATTAGGTAAACATTTGAGATTGGACGTTTGCTGTATATTCAGACATGAACAAGAATAAAACTAATGCATAAAAATGCATATAAAGAAATTAACAAAACATGTTAGCAAATAAATAAATATTATATGGTTTAACGTACAATTTTAAATCGTGAAAGTGGCCTCAATTTATTAACAATGTAAAAAAATTACCATTTTAAATTTTACCAATTAAATTTTACCAGCTATGTTTTGTATGCTAGTGAGATGAAGCAAAGATCTTAGCAATGAAAGCTAAGATCGCCGCTCTTAAAGCTAAGATCACCTTGCTTAAGGATGAGTGTGATTTTTTGAATAAGGGGATTGAAAAAGTCTGCTGTCCCATCTGCAACATTACAAATCCATACTCCTGCAGTGCCGCGTCCTTTAGGTTGGTTTCATGCTTCATTGTTATTGGTTGCTGTCTGAACAACGATATGTTTGCTTTGCAATAAACTAAATAAAAGGATAGTTCATGCAAAATGAAAATTTACTCCATGATTTACGTACCATCAAACCATCCTAGGTGTATATAACTTTCTTCTTTCAGATTAACTTAATTGAAGTTATAATTAAATTTATCCTGGCTTCTCCAAGCTTTGCAATGGGAGTAAATGGAAGATGAGATTTTGAAGCTCAAAAAAGTCCATCCATCCATTAAAAAACTGCTCAACACAGCTCTGGGGGGAACAAAAGGTCTTCTGATGCAAACTGATTAATTTGTTTAAGAAAACTATTTACATTTATAAACATATTTAATACAATAAAACAAATTTAAAACTTTATAAAGCAAAACCTCCAGCGCCTGGCGGACCGCCACTTACAAAGATTGCGTAACGCCTCTTGCAGTTCAAACCATGAAGTATGACATAGGATGTAACATAAGTGTTTTAAACTGCATCTCTTACAGTAAGAGTATTCAAAGATGCCACAATACTGGTGCACATAACTAGGGTTGCAGACGCACAGTAAACTTGCACTTAAGGGTTTGCACATCGCTCCAATACGATTGATGCCTTATGTTTAGCAGCCCATAGAAACAGTTGCTAGTGAGCTATCTACCAATACATGTACCATTACATCCCTATTAACCATGGTAACTGCACACAACAACGATGGCCACAGCTACTGTAAAACTAACCCAAAAATTGCAAACTGTGTATATATAACTGTACAATATATCTGGAAAATAACTGGAAAATATCTAATTCTGTAATGTAAATTGAACATTTTATTTGTTGATCTTATTGTGCCCTTATAGTCCCCTAATACTGATGTAGGTTATTTTCTGTCAATATTCTATAATGTTGAAAAGACAGTTTAAATGTTAAATGTAAATCTTTTCTGAAATCTTTGAAGCATTTAACGACTATACTGTATTTTGATGTATACTAAATTTAAACATTAACTGAAATGCAATTAAACTTCAAACTCTTTAATGCCTATATTTACTTTTTCTGCTGTGCTACACTATAAAAGATTACATCTCCCGTATGATCTGATAGCTGTGATAGGATAGTAATTTTAGTTTGATAGCATTGTAGGTTTGATTTGATAGTAATGTCTGTTGTAATGATATATATATATATATATATATATATATATTACACTGTAACTTAAAGGTGTAGCTTGCTAAAATGTACATTTATTAATATTTTATAATATATAAAATGCAGAGCGCAGAGCAGCAAGACCCATGGCATTTCATCAACTCCTCACCATCAGAGTCCTCAGTGGAAGATAAGAAAATAAGGAGCTGAAAGAGGAAAAAGCCAAGCAAGAGAAGCCAAAAAAAGGGAGGGAGAAAATAATGTGCTATTTTGTTGTATTATAAAAAAGAAAAGTATTTTGTTTGTTTGATTAAGGCAAAGAATTGTTTTGGAATCATGTGTTTGTAAAATAAAGGTAACAAAGTAAAGAATATCATATTGTGTCTATGTATATTTATTGCACAGCTCACAACTACACAAAACAAGGGGGTAACTAGCAACACTTTAATTTACAGCCCGCAACTGTTGTATTTACCCTGTAACTACACAGAACAAGGGGGTAACAAGCACCATTTTAATTTACAGCCCGCAACTGTTGTATTTACCCTGTAACTACACAGAACAAGGGGGTAACAAGCACCACTTTAATTTACCGTCCGCAACTCTTGTATTTACCCTGTAACTACACAGAACAAGGGGGTAACAAGCACCACTTTAATTTACAACCCTCAACTATTGTATTTACCCTATAACTACACAGAACAAGGGGGTAACAAGCCCCACTTTAATTTACAGCCCACAACTGTTGTATTTACCCTGTAACTACACAGAACAAGGGGGTAACAAGCCCCACTTTAATTTACAGCCCACAACTGTTGTATTTACCCTGTAACTACACAGAACAAGGAAGAAACAAGAACAAGACTATTTACACAGTAATTACATAGAAAAATATTGCAGTAGTTTTAATTTAATTGTTTGATGGCCAAATTAAACTTTACATTTGTTTTCCTATAAAACATCACAGTATACATCCACTGAAATACAAACTGTTACGAAGCCGGGCTCCCACGCTGTGCAAGGAGTCCAGACTTCTATTGTGACTATGTATGTGTATTTCGATTTGTATGTGTATTTAAGTTCCGGGTTTTGGGATGTTAGTCGTAGGTTATTGTTTGGAGTTTCTGGAGTTTGTTATCGTGCGTGGTTATCATTCTGTGTATTAATTCGTATCTCGCCTGTTCTTTGAATTTATGCTCGTCTTTTGGATTACTCTTGTGGATTACGCTTTGGATACCTCAGCCCTGGTTTTTGTATTGTATGTTCATCGTGGTTGTTTTTGCACTTCACTGTTGTTTTGTACTTGTCGTCGTCTCACTCTTTTACGGTTTGTGTTTGTTCTGTTTTTGTATTCTTTATTCATTAAATATTGCTTATTATTGAGTTCCGTGTTCCCGTCTTTTTTTTCACACGAACACAACCAGCCCCCTCCGTTACACAAACGTTGTATCATGCTGCGAACAGCTGGAAAGAGGTAAGCTTGCTTTAAGCTGCACTGAACCTTGATGGTATATCATGCATAAGTTATTTGGTGATAGTGGTGTTAGGAAGTTGCTGGTGTGTCTGAGATCGACATATAATCTTTAAGGTAAGCAGACTCATGAATTATAAATTATAACAGAAACTTTTTAACTCATTTCACTAGATGTCCAGTTTTGTTGTTCAGTAATCTCCACCATGTATCCTTTAATAATAGAATATGTAAACCTACCCCATGGTTAAAAAATACCTAGACCTGTAATAAAATAGGCTACCAATATAAAATTATGAAAAGTATATCGTCTTTCTAAATCACTCATAAACATAAGATTGTTGTTTAGGTCATACATACCATACCACGCCATAATAAAATGGGTACCCCTTAGTTTTAAAATACTTACAGTATAAATGATTTATTTCACAGGTTGTTACCCCTTTAATCCCCAAAAGTCGCATATTATTCCACCATAGGTACTGAATAGGTACACTATAATTACAAAAACGATACACGGTAACTTCAGTTTACTTACGCGGTTCGTTGCAGGTTAATTACCTGGTTTGTTACCTCCTTATGAGCCAAATGTAACACGTTGTTCCCTTTTACCTACCCGTACGTCTTTATAGGTACACTATAATTACAGAAACGTACACAATAAATTCAGTATACGTACGCAGTTCTTTGTGGGTTGTAATCTAAGGCGTTACCAATTCTGGTTACAAAATCCCAAACTTGACTAATCAGCTATGAGCTGAGAATAACTTTTAGCGATTGCCACAATGATATATTTTATTATCAGCACAAGGATAATAAAGACTAAACTGCAATTACTCACCACACTTTTTTATGTGTCCCTGTTAGAGTGTAATCATACATTTAAGTATTGAGTAATATTAATTAACAACAAGCTTACTATAGGATTAGGGGTTGGGTGAGCTGCATGTTATTATGTATAATTAACTGTTATTAGTATTGTAAGTACATGTAACAAAGACACTGCAAAATAAACTGTTTCTCTTAGCACTTTAAATAATATTTTTTCAATTTCATTTTATTCTGCTGCCAAGATCCTTTGGAGTTTAGTATTATAGGTATTATAGTTTATATGTTTTATAATGAGTATAACTCTTTTTTTTTTATTGATAATCTTTATTTCTCTTAGATTTTTTATTATATGACTAATTGTTCTTGTACAAATTTTTCACAAACATTTTACTAATATTAAATCAATTTGTTTATATTAAATGAAATTACATGAAGTATGTTAGGGTTATGAGTTTTCAACCAGTTTTGTCCTCATTGTAAGGCTATATAAATGCACGGTCAAAAGATTTTGTATGTATACGATCAGCATTTCTTCTGAGCTTTGACTTCTAAAACAGTGTTGGTTTTTGTGGTTAATATGGTTATATTCGGTTATATTTGCACATAATTTGTTTTGTTTTTCAAAAGAAACAAAAAGAAAAGAAATACATACTTGCATTTTTCCATGTTGGACACTATTGGTTCACTGCAAATGGCAGCCTTTAATGTGCATGCACATGATTAGTAATGAGCAATTCAGGGCTTAAACCTGGGTTGAGAGAGAAAGCAGACAACCAACATCATGAAACATATTAACCCAAACCAACCGGGATTGGATTGGTCTGGACTCTACTCTGCAACTCTGAGTTTTTTTCAGGGGGCTATGTACATAGTAACACCCATATCCACAGATTAGTCCCAATCTCAATTAGTCTCAATCTCCAGTGCTTCTGATCCAGTCTATTAATTCCATGGCTTGATGCTTTTAGTTTTGATAATTTCACTTTGCTTTTCTTGTCTTGTGTTACTTCAGAGTTTACTAAGTTTTACTTTAGTATTCAGTTCATGCTCAGAGTGGCTGGGGGCTGAAAAGGTCAGGACCCCCTTACACTTGCTAGTTGTGACATCACCATGCCGACCAGCATGCCAATGAGGCTAATTGTTGTGTGTATCAATATGTCAAAAGTGAGATGTCTAAGGCAGTACCTTTATTTACATGTATTAGCACGCAGCTCTGGCTGCTGTTTTTAGAAAACTCCAGTAATGGGGATACCCAACACATACCATATCTCAGTATAGTATCCTTAATCGTGTTATGTTTACATTTGTATTAAAAATGTAATAAGAATCTTAATCTTAATAAGAATCTTAAAAAAGTAACAGGTTTGTTTGTGTAACAGTGATGCAGACACAGAGGGATCCATATGCAGCTTGTTAATCACAAGAATAATCAATAAACAGGCAAAGGTCGAATTATGACGATCAGAGCAATACAGGCGAGACAAAAACAAAACAAGTAGGCAGGCATGGGTCGAGGCAGGCAGCAATCAATCAACAATGTCCAAAGCAAAATCACAAGGCAAACAGCAGACGATCAAAAATGATAAACAGTCCAGTTGGCAACGGGAAAGGAGTCCGAGAAAACGCTCTGAATTGTAGCTTATGGTAATACAAGACATCGCACTGGGTAACATGTGGTTCCGGGCTTTATAGTCCAACTGATTGGAATCAGGTGCCAAACAGGAAGTAAGCAGGCTGGGCATGGGGTCATGGGAAATGTAGTTCGGGAAGGAAGTTAGTATTCTGGCGATGGTTCCCTCTAGTGGAGCGACCACCTCCATAACAGAGCCCCCCCTTACATATAAATTATTTCGAATAAGGCATTGGAGGACCGAGCAAACATGATTGACATGTTCTTCGAATGTTTGTTTATTAGTAAATTAGAATGTCATCAATATACACTACAGCGAACTTATTAAGCATATTACAGAATATATCGTTCATAAATGATTGGAACACAGAAGGACTGTTAACAAGACCAAACGGCATAACCAGATATTCATAGTGGCCGGTAGAAGTCGAGAATGCTTCTCAGGTGTAGTTTGGTGAAGTATCTGGCGCTCTAGGGCCATGGGAATGAGTGGAAGCGGATAATGGAATTTAATTGTAACTTCATTAAGGCCGCAGTAGTCTATACATGGTCGCAGACCCCCTTCCTCCTTCATAAAGAAGAAACCTGCAGAAACAGACGAGTTAGACGGACAAATGAAACCCCTAGCTAGCTCCTCATTAATATACTGCTGCATGGCAGCCAATTCAGGTTGGGATAAAGGGATACAGATACAAATCCTCAGAGGATTGGACAGCCACCTAACGCTTCCACCTCTAGAGAAGAACACAGGGTTAATGGGATATTGTTTCTCTTGGCGAACTCTAAGGATATAAAGTTAGCAGCAGCACCCAAATCAATTAGAGCAAAAGAGTTCATGGTTGAATCATTAAAGATGATAGTTACTGGTACATGAATAGAATTACTATGATCATTGGACATAGAGGCTACACTTACCGCTGTTGGTCTAGTGACGGGTCTAACAGGACAGGAGGCTATTAGGTGACCGGGCTGACCACAATATAAACAGCGAACAGAACGTAGACGTGTTCTCATTCCGCGGAGGAGAGACGAGTATAATTAACCTGCATTGGCTCGGGACCGGCTGTACACTCAAGGCTAGAGGTTACATTAGAATGGCGAAGACCCCATGATTGAATAAGATTATCAATCTGAATAGACAGTTCTATGTACTCACTAAGTTTCCAAGCCCTCCTCGCCAAATTATGGCAAACAGAGCAATACAGGTGAGACAAAAACAAAATGAGGGTCATTGGATCATGGGAAATGTGGTTCGGTAAGGAAGTTAGTATTCTGGCGATGGTTCCCTCTCGTGGCCAGCCATGTTTTTAAAACGTGTTTGTAAAGGTTTAACTAATCTCATCACCATACATGCCACTGAACTTACTAGTCTCTAAATGAGGTACAACAATGTACAGTAACAAGGTAAAAAAAAAAAAAACTTAGGGAGGCTTGTACTATCAGTAAAACAACTGCCTTAAATCAATCTTAGTCATGGTCTGTGAACATATACAATAAACTGCCATCTTTCAGCTAATCACAACGCACCAACTAACTCAAATACTGATTACCCACACCTGCAATTACTCATCACCCCACTCACCAGATATAAGCACACTCCAAGCCAGCACTTACTGTTCAGTCTTGTTTTATGAAAAGGACTTCTCACTTTTGTCTCCATGCACCAGCAATCTCTCCAGTGGTGTCCCTCATTAAGTTTTATCATCTGTAAGGACATCAAATATCAGTTAAATTGGTTAATTTATCATTACTGCTCTAGATCATCGTTCACTTACCAGTTAAAAAGTGTGTTTGCCAAAAAACTTCACCTCTACAATGCATATCTGTTGTCTGAGTCTGCTTACCATAACATCTACAACCTGTCTTGATGTAAGTTGTAGTTACCACAAACCTGTCACAAATGTAATGTTGTAGTTGTTTCTTAATGGAAAACATTGCAACATCACTAAATGAATTACTCTTAGGAGAATGAAATGACTTAGAATTGTTGGAATTGTGATAGTTGAAATAAAATAATTTTGTGACTGCAGTAGGAAGTTAATTGATGATTTTGCTGAATTCAGTGGAGAGTTGTGATATGTCCTAATAGACATAGTGTGAGAGGCTGACCTTCAGTATTGATGGCACAACAACATGCACTGAATTTCCACTCTAATTTCAATAATCTCTCAGCTGCTTAGTCGAGCCCAGTCAGTCTTGGCCAATTAAATTATGCTTCATCTTGAGTTGCACTTACCAGCACTAATCTATAAACATGGCTTGCTGTGGCCAGATCCACAGTATGTACAACCAATTCAATGATCAATAGATTTTATAGCTAATTATGATATAGAATTAGCTAATTATGATATTGCGATAAAACATCAAAGATAAAATAAGATTTACATTGATAATTTTAATTGAGAAATTAACATTAAAAAACTTTCTTGCCATGTGACTGTTTTGGCCTTATATACATCTATATCTAATCTTATATAATATACAGTCATGGTCAAAATTATTGGTACCCTTGGTAAATAAACAAATAATGCTGTGAAAATCTGCATTATTTATCCTTTTGATCTTTAATAAATCACAAAGTTCTACTGCAGTAAAACAAAAGGTGAGGGGAAAATCCACAATTAGTAGCACCCCTAAAAAATCTTATGTTTAAAATATCTTTGATGTGTATTCCAATTCATATTAACATTATTCTTAGGTGACTAGGAACATGATATTGTCCAGTCATGACTTCCTGTTTTACAGGAGTGCAATTATGAGGCAACACAAATGCAGAATTCCCTTAATTATCCATCACAATGCGTAAAACCAAAGAATATAGTTCTGATATGCTTATTCAAGAACTAAGTGGAATGTTCTAAATTGCTTTTGCACACTGCTTTATGCTTTGTTTCTTTACTAAATGCAACATGTATAGCATTACTTTATGTGGCAGTAAGGAAGGATTCATGGAATAAGTGTAAAGGAATAATTAGGAGTTCATCTAGGAAAATGGAAAAAGATTACAGGTATTTTGTGACACATAAAATAAAGTGTTTCCAGTTATAGTTTTGAAAGCTAATACATTTTTCAAAGCATCAAAAACTTGCTTAGTAGTACTATGCAACATGCATAGTAGACCCAATTCCCACTAAGCTACTGAAAGAGGTGTTACCCTTTATATTACAACCTCATTTTAATATTACCTTAACACTTCTTTACACCATGTCTCAAAAACTTTGAAGATAGCAGTTATGTCAGAGTCAGTGTTATATGTCAGAGCGTGAGGTTAAGATTCTAAACTCACGCTCTGGGTGTGTGTTCTATGTGGAAGCACATGGCCCTCGTGACGGCTGCCCTGTGCTGGTTTGTTCTTTCTCTCTCTCTCTTGATCTCTCTCGTCTCGTATTTCTGACTCATCGCAGTCCATTCCCTAGTCCAGTCAGTTTGCCTTATGACCGGAGATCTGTTTGTTGGTTTGTTCCGTGTTTCTTGTCAGGTTTGTTTTTTCGTCAAGTGTTCCTGGTCCTTGTATGTTAAAGTCTATTCCCTGTTTTGTTCATTTGTTGATTACATATTAGTTATTTTTTCTTAGCGTTAATTGGCTTATGTTCATATTCATTTATTGATATTCTCCCTTTTATTGTTCCTCGTTTTCCTTGTCCCTTGTAGGGAGTGTGAGTTTTTGTTGAATTTAATGGCGGTCCTAAAGGCTGGAGGCTCTGGTGTGGCGGCCGTAATGGCTGGAGGCCCTGGAGTGGTGGCCCTGATGACTGGAAGCTCTGAAGTTGCAGCCATGTTGTGAAAACGTCCTGGTGTGGAAGTCACTGTAAATAATGTTTCTTGAAGGTTATGATGGTCTCAATAGATTGGGTGGAGGCTGGGAGCTTGTTCCACCAGGAGGGAACAGAGAAGGTAAATGTCTAAGAGAGAGATCTGGTACCTTGTTGTGGGGGAACAATCGGACGTTGTTCTGTACTCATTTACAGGATGTAGTTGGCAGGAGGGGACATACAGGGGTTGGACAATGAAACTGAAACACTGGCCAATTTACAGTAGTGTTGGAGGTTTCATGGCTAAATTTGACCAGCCTGGGGGCCAATCTTCATTGATTGCAGATTCCACCAGTAAGAGCAGAGTGTGAAGGTTTAATTAGCAGAGTAATAGCACAGTTTTGCTTAAAATATTGCAATGCACACAACATTATGCGTGACATATCAGAATTCAAAAGAGGACAAATTGTTGGAGCACGTCTTGCTGGCGCATCTGTGACTAAGACAGCAAGTCTTTGTAATGTATCAAGAGCCACGGTATCCAGGGCAATGTCAGCATACCGCCAAGAAGGACGAGCCACATCCAACAGGAGTAACTGTGGACGCAAGAGGAAGCTGTCTGAAAGGGATGTCCGGGTGTTGCACCTAAATTAATTTGAATTAAATGTGAATTAACTGCGCACCTCAACTCTCCTGTTTCCACCAAAACTGTCCGTCGGGAGCTCCAAAGGGGCCAATGTACATGGCCGGGCTGCTATAGCTAAACCTTTGGTCACTCGTGCCAATGCCAAACGTCGGTTTCAATGGTGCCAGCAGCGAAAATCTTGGGCTGTGGAAAATGTGAAACATGTATTGTTCTCTGATGAGTTCACCTTCACTGTCTTTCTGACATCCGGGAGAGTTACGGTGTGGAGAAGCCCCAAAGAAGCGTACCACCCAGACTGCTTTGCATGCCTTGAACACTTGCAAGAGGAGCCATAAGGAGCATGCAACATAGCTGCATCCAGCAATTACAATGTCAAGCCCATCAACAACACTAAGATAAATATTTGTAGACATCTCTGATAAATAATTTAGGAAAACAGTTAAAGAAATCTTAAATTGAAAAATCCATAAAAAAACAGTAAAATGATGTTTAGCTTTTGACCCACAGATGGAGCTGTCTTTATTTTGGAAGAATATGTTGTGACATATTATGTTGTGACAATGACACCCACAGTTTCAGGTCAATAGACCAAAGTTTTTTAGAGATACAGCCTGAATTCCATTATATATGCTCACTGTCAAACACTTTGACACAATATAAGACAACAATTCAAGCAATCAATATGAATGTATCTAATTTTATGCAAGTCTTGATGGATGCTCTATAAAGCATGCTTTATTAGCCAAGAATCTGGGTGTCATTTTTGATAATTTGTCCTTAGAAAGCCATATTTTAAGTATTTGTAAAACTGCATTTTTTAGCTTAAAAATTTATCAAAACTATGACACATGCTCTCGAAGCCGGACACTGAAAAATCAATTCATGCATTCATGACATCAAGACTTGATTATTGCAATGCCCTACTTGGCGGCTGCCCTGCAAGATTAATTAATCTGCCATAAAAGCATAAGGATAAAAGCAACTGCCATTCATAAATGTAAAATGTAAATATGCCATCTCTGTGTAAGCTAGAACGCATATCTTGCTTAATAATTTTGTGATTTTATCGGTTCAGTCAACCATTTGTTCATAAATATACTTTAAACCTAGTATACCTAATTAGTCTTATACATCTCACACACATTATCTGCAATAATACCATTAAGATGTCTGACATTTGTTATGTGTTTTATTATTACTATTCTTTTTTATGTAAAGCTGCTTTAAAGCAATGTAACATTGTAAAAAGCCATGTATAAATAAAATTAAATTGACTTCCATAATTTTTTGTTGTTTTTGTCATAAAATTTTGCATACGAATTTTCATGCAAATTGGAAAAACACTGTAGGAGGAGTTTAAAGAAGGTTTTTAATATGATTCAAAATGATGGACAGGAAGTATCTTGGACTAGGACAAATTTGGTATTATAGTACTTGGCATAAGCAAAATATCTAATAAGAAAATAAGAAAGAAGTTGCATGACAACGTTTTATTTTAATGATGTTTTTGGATTTTAGTAAATTTGGCTATATTCTTTGACCATTAAGTGGTGCTGGTCCCAAACTTTGCAGGTCACCTCAGACTATAGTAATGATGAACTATACTGTAATGCCAAGCCAGCAGAGGGAGCCCTCACCCGAATACTGACTGCCTTCACTTCCTCTGCTGCTTCTACACCCACTTCCTGTTTGGAACTATTTAAACTATGACCATGCGCTTGCTTCCTTGTGAAGTTTTGCCAGTTTACCTGCCTTACCAAGCGTTATTCTTCTGATTATTCTGCCATACCATTGTGTATGATTCTGCTCTGTTTTCCTGATTTACGAGTTCTCGGATTACCCTTTTGGATTGTTTGTTTGAGTGGACTGATATTACGGTTTGGACCCTAAGCCTGCCTCATTACCATTGTCTGTTGGATTACCTCTTGGATTATAGACAGATCGGACTGCTTTGCTGTTGCTGACCCATTGCCTGTCTTAACGTATTTGAGTACTGCTGCTAACCCCAATTAACAACCGCATATGGATTCTAATTCTGCCTCAGCGTCCATGTTACATATACCAAGTCTCATAATGATACACAATTGCATTTGCTGAACACTGCATTTCACGACAAAATTCAAAACAGTTGATGCCAAAAATGGCCAATCATGGAACATCAGATATCATTTGACTTGCTTCACTTGGCATGCTTCAAGGAATCTAAAGAGACCAAAGTTTTTAAAAGTTGTTTGAAAATTAGCCTAATATCTCCCAAATGGTAGGTGGTGCTTTGACAAAACTGTAGCTGCACCCTCAGGTCATGCCTATGATATTACTTAAAAGGTTTCATATGAATACACCAATGCATGGCCAAGATACAGCCTCATATCCATTTCTACATGTATATGAATTTACCATGTCTATGAACTGCCATAGACTCCCGCTGCGGAATAAGATAAAGAATAAATACAGCTGCAAACAGCAATTATGGGGCCAAGCCCAACGAGGGCACAAAGGGAAATAATGGATACCAAATTGCAATGTTTCCTCTAACTGTCTCAATTTTAAAAAGAATCCTAAAATCATTACTGTTGTATTGAAGCCGGGCTCTTGGAGCAAGGACTTTAATTATGAATTTGTGTATCTCACTGTGTCTCACATAACAACTGTGCTGTATCTTAAAATCTGATTCAGTTGAGGCTTTGTTTCTCGTCATCTTTGCAACTGTATTAAATAGTTATGTAGGATTATTATTCTTTTCTTCTATTCATTTGCTAAGGTAAGCTGACTTCTGCTTTTTAAGCGTGATGGCCATACAATGGTGCCGGCATTTCTTTCTTTTTTTTCTTTAAATGAAGGAACGCTACAGTTTACAGAAAACTTCATTCATTGTTTTAGCATCAAGTTTGTCAATGATGTTTGCTGCCTGCTGCATTTATTCAGGGAGATTACTGTTCTTTAGTTGTTAAAATAATTGTTCTGCCAAATTAATAATTTGGGGTAGATTGGCAGGCCTTAACTACAGGAAATGTAAAAGAATAGGTAATGGTTTCTAATATCTGCAATAGAATTTTACATCCAGTCCATAACACAGAATTAGGTCTAATGTATGATTGTGGTTATGTGTGGGTTCTGTAACATTTTGTCTGAAACCAACAGAGCTGAGAATATCTTGAAAAGCTAGTCCTAAAGGATCTATCTAATTATCAATATTGATATTGAAATCACCAACAATTAAGACTATCTATTAGAAAGGAAGATATACTCTACTATATATCTCATTATCCTGACATTTAATTATTTTATTTAGACTCATAACTATATATTTGGACACACACACACACACACACAGACACACACACACACAGACACACACACACACAGACACACAGACACACAGACACACAGACACACAGACACACACAGACACACAGACACACACACACACAGACACACACACACACACAGAGACACAGACACAGACACAGACACACACACACACACACAGACACAGACACAGACACAGACACAGACACAGACACACAGACACACACACACACACACACACACACACACACACACACACACACACAGACAGATATATAAAATATGAGTCATAACTATATATTCAGATTTACAATGATATATTTAGGATTCATAACTGAATACATATATATAATTGTATTAATTGGTCGATTCTTTTTAAATAAAAAAATAGAGATACTTTGTTTAATTGTACTTGGTTGATTATCTCTGATCTTTCGCTTGTACAGCTAACTGTCATTTGCCGATTATGTAAATATGTAAATAATGTAAATAAGTCATAAAATACGATTTTTAAGAGTCCTAAAAAAATTGCACTGGCTGTATTTATAAAAGCACATTGTTTCATATATATATAATAGTGTCTTTGTATTGTACATTATGCTCAGTTGAATTTAAATGTCATGAAACTGATGTCTTGTGTTGGACATGAAAAGAACACTTGAGTTATAAGTTTATAACTCCTGCTTTTTATTTTACATACAATACACTTGTCTCCTGCCAGACCACTTAGTAGACAATGTAGTGAACAGTAGACAATGTGATGAGCAGTGCAGGATTCAAAGTTAAATTCTTTATTAAAATTTGGTTCAAAATGAAGCAGCTAGAGTTCTTATAAGAACAGTGCAGTGTTTTTGCAGAGCAAAATTATGCTGATTACTTATAACGCCTCCTGAGCTCGGTACCTGATTCTCATTACAGTACTTCATATTCACTGCAATCTCAAAATTTCGAATTTTTTAAATCAAATGCGGGTGGTAGATCCATTTCATACTTTGTGCGCAAACTCTGGAACAGTTTTCCCAGTGTGGTCTGGGAGGCAGATACACTGTCAGTTTAAATCTGTATTAAAGACCTATCTCTTTAATCTAGCCTATACATGGTCCTTTTGATTTATTTAGGATTGTTAGGCCGCATTAACTAGGTAAACCAGAGACACTTCCTCTAAAAATATATGTCATATGCACTGGCTCAACACTAAGTCTGTCTGTCTTTTATTTCCCCAAGGTCCTGTAGTCAGCAGGACCCAGAAAAGATGGGGGAAGACAGGATGGGACAACCACGGAGACTGACCCACCTCCAGTTCAACCTGATACTAGTCCCATTTCTGGGTCAGTAAGATAATCACACTAATAGCAATTAAGAAGTTTACAGCCGTAACCTGGATCACCCAGAAAGCAGAGGGAATATGATGGACTTCTTTATTAAGCATCCTGTTACCGATTTACCTACCTCCAGCTCAGTAAGATTCAACATTTTTGTTCCCTGCATAGTCACAGCAGTGTGATGTTATAGCTGCAAATAGATAAAAATTAGCTTCAGTCACCATCTCTGTTTGTAATATTCCTCACTGCCTAACTTTGGGGCTTTTTCTATATTGTTAAAATTGCTTATAGCATAATGCTCTAACAACAGTCCTAAAGACTATAGTATATACTAGAGTATTTCCTAAACAGAATTTGATTAGTGTGGGCCTCTTTATATGTAATATAAATTGGAATTATACCAGTTGTCTTCTTTGGACTGCTACCAATCTAATTAAAATATTATCCTTTCAAATTCATCACATCATGTGCTTTTAATGTTTTTGGTTTGCTAATAATTAGGAATGCAGCTGAAAGACCTACAATTTCGGTGTCATTATGGTAATTGGCATCAGTGTTACTAGGCCATATACTGCCAAGGCAAATGGACCTAAGAAAAGATACAGAAATTAAAAACTTTTGCAGGGTAACCAATATCCTGATAGCTGCTCAAAAAAGGAGCGCTATTACATAAAAAGACAATGTGAAAATCTCACACTGTAGGGTAAGGGTGTATTAAGTTGGTCTCGCCACAAAAAGGTAATACAACTATAAACTTGAATTATTCATTACCATGATTACATCAGTTAAGAAGCTGTTGTCCCTTCACCAGAGGAGGCACACAAAATCTTTGTGGACTTCCACAAAGGCTCTCTTGGTGGACATTAGGTATATGAGAAAACTCACCATGCCATCATCCTTGTATTTTATTGGCCTGGCATGGAGCAGGACATCACAAAGTGCAAAAGAGAAAAAATAATGCAAAAGAGGTCAAACAGTGCATCTTAGATTTATTTTTATTTACAAATTTGAAGCACCAATGAATTTTTTAATAAATCAGGAAAGAGAGTTTGTAAACAAGGTTGGTTCAACAAAAATCAAACACAAATTGATATGACTGTAATATAGTCAATATAATTTTGTTTTTCAGGAGGGAGACTACGGACGCCATAAAATAAAAAAATCACAAAGAGCCAGGACAAAGTGTGGAGGCGAAGGATGGAAAGAAGGCAAGACCCAGTCTCCAGTCAGTCAGCAAAAGAAGGGGGGGGAGGTTGTTTGTGACAATAACTACTGGACATTTATTTAAATAAATTAAAAATTGATGGGGAATACAACTACAGAGTTAGAAAAAAACTGAGTTAGATAAACTTGCAAGTGTAATGATATGTTTCCGTGACAGAACCCCCTCTCCACTGCCCGCTCCTGAGGGCCGAATACCCCAACGTTGTGGTGTGTGGCTTTGGCTTCATAGGGCTGGAGCTTGGGGATGAGTGTCATGGAACTCAGTTAGGAGATTGGGATTGAGTATGTTGTCTCTTGGGACCCATGATCTTTCTTTGGGTCCATACCCTTCCCAATCTACAAGGTACTGCATTTTACCACCATGACACCAAGAACTAAGGATCTCCTTGACTGAATACACTTTTTCATCTTGGGAGAGGGGGATAGTCAATGGGACCAGACTCTGTGGAGACAAAAGAAATGGGTGACAAGGTTTAAGAAGTGAAACATGGAACATGGGATTCTGTATTGTGCAGGGAGTTTGAGTTCATTTGTGACCAGGTTTACTTGATGGATGATGTGGAAGGGACAAATGTATCTGGGAATTTTTGCATGGTAGTCTTAACCGGATACTCCGAATGGAGAGCCGAACTTCCTGACCTGAGCCAAACGTCCAGCATGCCATGACAACGTATGGCACGCTGGAGATGCTGATGTGCTGATGAGTCCCAGACACTCTCGCTCTTCCAGAACCAATGAGTGACTGATGGAACATCTAAAGGCTCACTTGACCAGGGGAACGGGGGGCTGATATCCGAGTATGCACTGGAAGGAATGAGATCTGTGATGAGGTTGACATCTGATCTGTAGAGATCTGTAGAGGGAATTCTTAGTGTTGTCGGCCCATGCAATAAAACAGTTCCAGGAGTTCTGGTGGTTATGGCTAAAGGTACAGAGGTAAAGGCCTATCTCCTGGATCTTTCTTTCCGTTTGTCCGTTGCTCTTGGGGTGGTATCCAGAAGTTAGGCTCAGGATCACACCTAGGAGTAAGAAAAAAGACCTCCATACCTGTGATACAAATTGGGGACCTCTATCATATACTATGTCCTCAAGAATGCCAAAGTTACATAAACAATATCTCTGCGGTTTCCATGGCTGTTGGGAGTCCTTTAAGAGGAACTAGGTGACAGGCTTTGGAGGATCTATCTATGATGACTAGGATACAGGTGTTTCCATCTGAAATAGGCAAATTTTTTTATAGTGGTGGGACATGACCAGGACCGGATTGCTTCCACCTTCATATAGCCTTGGAATACGGAAGGGGAATTAACTAGTCCATAGGTCATGACTAAATATTCATAGTGTCAACCGCATTCAGCCCCCCTACAAATCCGAATGAGGTTATATGCGCTTCTGAGGTCCAGCTAAAAATCCTGGTTCCACAAAGCTGTTCCAGATGAGGTGAAGTGGATATCTGTATCTAATTGTAATCTTATTTAGTGCTCTGTAATTGATACATGCTCTCAAGCCTTCATCCTTCTTGGCCACAAAGAAGAAGCTGGAAGCAGCAGGGGAAGTGGAGAGACGAATTTAACCTTCCGAATTTTACCTCTGGGCACTGGTTCATCAGGTAGGAGATCGATGGCACAGTCCCATGGTCAATGAGGTGGTAACTTAGAGGCTCGTTTTGGGCAGAAAACGTCACTGAAGGGTGCGTACTCTACTGAGATGTTGACAGATTTTCAAGGGGACTTTCAATAGACGTGGAGTTAACAGGAATCACAGGAGTAGTTCTGACGGCTCAGGAAGAGATCAGGAAAACACAGATGGAGGGATCGTGAGAAACAAGCCAAGGGCCACCTAGAACAATCCCAGTTGTGGAATCCTTCAGAACCAAAATGGTTATTTTCTCCTTATGAAGTTGACCAACTCTCAGTCATATGGGATACATGCAGTATTCCAGTTCCAGTTATTGATTGGACTTTGTTCGGGATGTCGTTAAATCTTTTCCTAAGCTGTAGTTTATTGCACAAGTCTGCAGAGATGAAGTTGCCAGCTGACCCAGAGTCGAGTAGGGCATGAACTGTAATATAGTGGAGAGAAGTAGTGAGTTGTACAACAGTAGTCAGTGGGTGTAAATTGACAGGGGAAGAGGAAATTACACTCACCACGAGTCAGGGAGGACGAATGGGACATGCCCGTATGACAAATCCCTGATTTCCATAACACAGACATAATCTCTGGGTCAGCCAGCATTGACGTTCAGTCGAGGACAATCAGGTGTTGTCAATCTGCATGGGCTTCTGTTGAGGTTCTGGAGGACTGGGGTACGCTGGTTGGTGGGAACAGGATGACAGGTTATGGCATTGATTTACCTCCATACAGCCTTGTATCCTCGATGCTACTGGATAAGAGCTGGATAAAATGCTCAAGCCCAATGGTGTCATCATAGGCAGAGAGATGCAACTGTAGAGAGGGCTCCAGTCCTTGACGATAAGTTGTCAACAGGGAGTGCTCGTTCCAACCACTAGAGGCAGCTAGAGTACGGAATTTGAGAGCATAATTTTGTATGGAACTCTTGCCTTGTGTCAGGTGGTACAATTGCTCACCAATCGATGCATCTCCCACTGGTCGCCCAGAAACTTCACAGAAGTGGGTAATGAAGGTATCAAATGACTTAGTGACCGGTCCGTCTCGCTTCATTAGCGATTTCAGTTTCATAGCTGTACCGTTAACATCTCTGACAAAACGTACCTCAAGTAAATTAGTCTGGTCTCCTAAAGAGGCTTTCTTAGAACTAAAAACCCGATTTACCTCAGCCCCAATCCTCTGACACCCTGATCCAGAACATCCATTTATAGCTGAGGTAGATGCGTCTAACACCGGGGTAGGAGCTGTTCTGTCTCAACGTCATGATTCTCCCCCTAAAATGTTCCCATGTGCCTATTTCTCAGGTAAACTCTCAGCAGCAGAATGGAACTATAAAGTGGGAAACCAGGAGCTGTTAGCAATGAAAATGGCTCTAGAGGAGTGGCGTCACTGGTTGGGGTGAGCTGCTCATCCCTTCAGTTATCACTGATCATAAGAATCTGGAGTATGTTCAGTCCGCCAAACGTCTCAACCCCAGGCCAACTCAACAATCAGAAGAAACACCCAAGCCTACGACACAAGATTTTCGTTGCCCCTGTTAAATGGGACATTCACACTGAAATATTGCACTCTAATGAACTGAATCCACAACCACCTGAATGTCCCAAAAATCACACCTTCGGCCCAGAACCTCTGCGAAAGCGTTTACTTTCTCAGGTTCATAAGGAACCCAGCCCTGGTCACCCAGGTATTACTGCTACTATCCAATTATTAAGGAACCGTTATTGGTGGCCAACCCTCTCTACTGACACTATTCAATTAATCCAGAACTGTTCCGTTTGTCAAACTTCAAAAATTCTCAAACAGCTTAAAGCCGGACTCTTACGACCACAACCCACTCCACAATGCCCCTGGTCACACATAGCCATAGACTTTTTCAAAGATCTACCCAACTCTTTTGGAAACACCACCGTTCTCAAAATTATTGACCGCTTCTCAAAATCATGTCGCCTCATTCCAGTGCTCAAACTTCCCACCTCCTTAGAAACAGCTGAGCTCAATTTTACTGCCTCCCTGAAGACATCGTCTCAGACCAGGGACCTCAATCCACTTCCAGAGTTTGGTCTTCGTTTATTTAAACATTTAGGAAAACATTTGAGTCTAACTTCCACTTATCACCCCCAATCAAATGGTAAAACTGAAGGACTAAACCAGGAAATTATCCTACGATCTCATTGTAATCAACGCCAGTCTGACTGGAGCAGATTCTTAATGGTGGCAGAATATGCTCAAAACTCTCTGATGAAACCAGCCACAGGAATGACCCCCTTCAAGTGCATCTTAGGTTTCCAACATCCCCTGTTTCCCTGGTCCGGTAAACCCACGGACCTTCCTGCTGTCACGGATTGGCTGCAACACAGCGAGGAGGTGTGGGATCGAGCGCATACACATCTGCTACACGGGGTACTACGCCAGACCCTCTAAGCAAACCGCCATCAACATCAAAGTCCTGCCTACGCTCCTGGTCAATGGGTCTGGCTGTCTACCTGAGATCTTCAACTCCCATGCAAGAAACTCAAGAAACATCCCTGGTATGTTGGCCCTTTCAAAATACTAAGACAAATTACTCCTATGTCATTTTATATCCCCTACTTTCCATATGTCAATGCTGAAACACCGTTGGTAAACTGGTTGGAGAGGCGGAGGGGGGTCCCAGGAAACAGACCCCTCCTATAGTCCTCCACAGTGGACGGTGAGGAGGCATACAAAGTCCATGAGCTACTCGATTCTAGACGCTGGGGTGGCACGCTGCAGTACCTGGTCGACTGGGAGGGGTACAGTCCGGAGGAACGCTCCTGGGTATTAGACCCAGCAAAACAAAAGAGAATGATTAGTTCACTTGTAAAAAGCTTTATATGAAGTTAGAACAAAGAACTTAGATAAAGGTATTTGAGTAAAATATATATTTAAATAATTAAAATCTAGTTACTACTAGAATAGTTGCCTAGTAGAAATAGACGTTTGTTTTTTGAATGCACATATTGCCTGACATCAAAAAAGAATTTGAACCATTTACAAAAAACTCTTTTTATTCAATTTTATTTATATAGTGCTTTTTACAATGTAACATTGCTTCAAAGTAGCTTTACATAAAAAAGAATAATAATAAAACAGAGAACAAATGTCAGACATTTTAATGGTATCATTGCAAATAATATGTGTGAGATGTATAAGACTAATTAGGTATACTAGGTTTATAGTATGCTTATGAATAAAGGGTTTACTGAACCGATAAAACCACAAAATTATTAAGCAAGATATGCGTTCTAGCTTACATAGAGATGGCATATAAAAGATGACATCTTATGGGACAGGGGTATAAGGGATTTGCAATAGTACCATGAACTACACACAACATGCAAAGTAGAATACATACATACATAAAATATATACAATAAAATATTAGAAGTTTACAATTTACAAAATCCTAGGCTAAGTTAGACGTCAGCAGTCTCCCAGCAAGAAAGCCAACAGGGTGACAGTGGCAAGAAACCCAAACTCCAATGATGTATAGATGATGTATAGAAAACCTTGGGAGAAGCCAGGCTCGACCGGGTGGGCCAGTTCTCCTTTGGCACGTTAACGCTACAATTTGTAACTGTCTTGGAGACAGAGTTGATTAAAATTATTTATAGTTATTTATTGATGAAAAACTGATGCTTTTAATTATATTTGATAATATTTTGGGCACTGAGAAATCGTGTTAATAGAAACAGTGAGGCATAATGTTACTAATTTTCAGCCATAACGTCACACTGCTGTGACTAAGCAGGGAACAAAATATAGAAACTAACTAAGCTAAAAGTTGGCATGTATATAACAGGCATGTATATAACAATAGTTTTACTAATGAAGTCTATGAAATCCTGATGATCTGTCTCAGGGGTCGTTCCATCCAGTCCCCCACCATCTGGTCTCAGAGTTTGGATCCACTGACTACAGGACCTTGGGGAATGAAAGACAGAATTTACCTAACGGTTGGTTTACCTAATTTGGTTTAATTTAATTTGGCCTAATAATCATATAAGGTATTTGAGTAATAAATCCATAGGACTATGTGTAGACTAGAAGACTATTGCAAAGTCAAATACGAGAAGGATCTTCCACCAGCACTTGTTTTTGAAATTCTGGGTACTAAGTTGGGCAAAAGTTTTAGATTACGGTGAACGCGAAGGACTGTAATAGGAGAGGGGCTCGCTTAAGTATTGAGGAGCTAAACCATATAGGGCTTTGTAGGTTATCAGCAAGATTTTATCATTTATACAATGCTTGATAGGCAGCCAGTGTTGTGTTGACAAAACGGGGCTTATATGGTCATACTTGTTCGTTCTAGTGAGAATGAATTAATGAATTAGTCTTGCAGGTCAGCCACCAAGTAGGGCATTGCAATAATCAAGTCTTGATGTCATGAATGCATGAATCAATTTTGCAGTGTCTGGCTTCGAGAGCATGTGTCGTAGTTTTGATATATTTTTAAACCGAAAAAATGCAGTTTTTCAAATGTTGGATATGTGGCTTTTAAAGGACAAATTGTTATCAGAAATGACACCCAGATTCTTGGCTAAAAAAGCAGGCTTTATAGAGCATGCAGCAAGTGTCAGGCAGTGTTCTATGTTGTTGCGCGTGGAGGGTTTTTGTCCAATAAGTAAAACTTATGTTTTATCTGCATTTAATAGTAGAAAGTTGCTAGTCATTCAAATTTTGATATTGACTATGCATTCTGTTAGTATGGTGAATTGTTTGAGTCTCATTGGGCTAGAAGAAATGTATAGCTGAGTATCATCAGCATAACAATGAAAACTAACTCTCTTGTGTCTCTTAAATGTGCTCTCAGAGGTAGCATGTACAGGGTAAAAATTAGGGTCCCAAGCACTCAGCCCTTTGGTACTCCATATTGGACTTGTGATCGGTGTGACACCTTTTCACTCACAGCAGCAAACTGGAATTGGTCAGATAAATATAATTTAAACCATGCCAGTGCAGTTCCATTTATGCCAACATAATTTTCAAGCCTATTTATTAGAATGCTGTGGTCAATAGTGTCAAAGGCTGTGCTAAGGTCGAGTAATAATAGAAGAGAGATGCAGCTACGATCGGCTGACAAAGCAGGTCATTAGTAACTCTGATGAGAGCAGTCTCTGTACTATGGTATGGCCTGAATCCTGACTGAAAATCACAGATACCATTTCTTTCCAGGAATGAGCATTTCTGTGAAGACACCACATTTTCCAATATTTTTGAGATAAAAGGTAAATTTAAGATGGGTCTGTAGTTTACTAGTTCCCTGGGATCAAGTTGTGTTTTTTTAATAAGGGGTCTGATAACAGCCAGTTTGTAAGGTTTTGGGACATATCCCAACAATTAATAATACTATGTAGAGGATCTATAATTTTAGACAGCATCTCTTTCAGCAACTTGGTTGGTATAGAATCAAGCATACATGTTGTTAATTTGGATTATATGATTATTTT
Source organism: Botia almorhae (assembly GCA_036877575.1). Taxonomy (NCBI): domain Eukaryota; kingdom Metazoa; phylum Chordata; class Actinopteri; order Cypriniformes; family Botiidae; genus Botia; species Botia almorhae. The sequence goes on from JAZGTJ010002973.1 coordinate 30,248, forward strand.
TGACAGTTTATCCCTCTCTATAGTAGAGAATGACTAAAGTTTCTCCTTGTGCAAGTTATGATGCACCATCTGTTTGTCTTGAAGGCAGTTGCATGTTTATGACTCTGGCAGTACCTATTTTGTTATTAAAGAAATTTATGAAATCATCTCTATTATGATATTGACAACTGTCAGAAGCAGATGACACTCTGTCTTTAGTTAATTTAGCCACTGTGTCAAATAGATATCTAGGGTTGTGTTTATTTTCTTGTAAAAGATTTGAAGGCAGAGCTGGAGCTTTTTAAGGCCTTTTTTAAGGCCTTTCTATAATTTGAAACATTCTCCTTCCATGCTATCCAAAATACCGGATAGCATGGATGGGAGAAGCACTTTAGCAACGAGACCAGCAGCGTGTAAGTACATTTAGACTTTTCTTTAGTTGTTTATAGCGCAGTGGTAGGAAGTGTATTTGTTTTTACCTTGTTTACAATAATAGCTCGCGTGAAAGTCACGTTTGATCCTGCGCTCCCCCGCAGGAGTTTTGGTAGCTTTCGTTGCAGTTAATGTAGAGGCGTGTCCTGCTGAATTCAATCAGCGTGAGTTTCAGGGGTGTATATAAACTTTCAGTGCACTGCGGCAGCCCTCCTCATGTAAAGAGAAACTAAGACAAAACCCCAGCTACTCTACCTGCACAACTCAACCGAGCAAAGACACTGACAAAGACACTGTTAATAATAATCTTATTTGTGATTGGTAATTATTTTTCCTTATTTCTTGTAGACCATTTATATCACAAGAGACATATGCAGATGAATATAAATAAACACATCATTACCAAGACCTCTCCTGATTATCTAACTAGAATCTGATCCATATTTGGCCGCCGCCACCAGCTGTAGTAAATATTTTAGTATTGTAGTACATTATTATGGTCCTTCGAGCCAAATTCAGAGCAACATCAAACCAAAATGAATCCAGCAGTATGTGAGACATCTGAAACAATGGACAGACCTGCCCACAGGAAAAATCTGCACCCCCTCCCCTAGTCAATCTAGAAGCAGCTCAGGGAAGGTCACTCCAGGACCAGTAGGCACTCCATTAACTACACTGGTGTTTATCTTCCACCTGAACTCTCTAGCATTCAGACAACCTTTCTGGAGGAGAAGATTAAACAGAAGCAGTTCAACAGCCTCATCAGCAGGTACAGGAGGATATGGAACATCAGTGGCTGCAGACACAAGCCAAAGAAGCTCAGCACATGCAGGAAAAGGCCGTCAGTGCAAAGTAGGCTTTGTCCAAGCACTAGACTGACCTTGAGGTAGCAAAGCTTGTATTCTCAATGCTTACTAAAGACCCTGGTTCAACCACACCTGTACCTGCAGACTTACCAACCAGCCAATTGTCTCCATGTCTCTCAATTGTCTCTCAATAAATCTCTGCATGGTAGTCCAGCCATAAGACCCCTTTTACCTTTTATGTCTCAGCCCTCCTCTCAGTCACCAGCTGTAAGATCATCTGTACAGTCTTGTCTGGCTGATCAGATAAGGCTAGATGATGTCTCTCAGCTGTTACTTAGACACAACCTTCTGCTGAACCTATTAGTGTTCCCTTTACTGCAGCACTCCCTCTGTTGCTACAAGTAGTTTCATCACCAGTTTCCAGGACTGCCCCATAACTACACCAGAAAGCACTGTGTTGTCAGAATTAATTGTGGTACCTCACCCTCCCTTAAGAGTTGCAGTAATGTCTGCTGTTGCTGCAGAAGGCTGCCAAGTTTTGCTCATTCACACCCTTTTATGCACCTTCCCTACGTCGGTCATCCAGCATACCCTGGTACAGAGGGCTACTGATGTCATCAGCCTATGGCATTCCACCCTTGGCTTCCCTTGGCTTCCCTTGGCTGCCATTATTCAGAAATAGTAATGTAGTCCTTGCCTTCCAAGTTCCATGTTTTTTTGAGCCATTTGAAACTTTCCAGTGCTCAACAGTTAGCGAAAGCCAACATGTGCCATACATATTCAGCTGCACTGCAGATACTTCAAGGCGAGTATAGGCAGTCAAGACAGCTCATGCAGTCAGAGTTGGGCACCATGATGAGCAGTCCACCACTGTGCACTGTACAACAATATGCTACCCCATTGCTGAGACAAACACCTATGAGCTTACTCTGTGCAAATAAAACATCTATGCTCCCTAGTCTACGAAGCACTGAGCAGACTGGCTTGGGATCCTGAGAAGGCAAAATCTTACTGTACTGAGATCCATAAGCTGGAGTTAGCTGGTTATGTGGCTAAGATAACTGCAGTGGGAGCTGTCAAAAGTGCAGAGTCTTGGTTCATTCCACATCATATGGTGCATCATAGTGGTAAGGACAGAATAGTATTTTGTTGTTTCTTTCAGCATCAGGGACAATCCTTAAATGATTAGCTGTTGCCAGGGCAATCTTTGGGCCCATCTTTAATGAAGGTACTCCTGAGATTCAGCCAACATGCTGTTGCCATCAGTGGGGACATCAAAGGTATGTTTGTCCACTATGTCCAGATGCAGCCTGGGGACAAATTATTGCTTTATGCACTTCCTGTGGAAAGACTTGTGTAGGGAGGCAGAACCTGAGATATATGAGTGGCTGATACAGGCACTACTTGTAGCCCATGTTGCACGGTTTATGCCCTCCAACATCACTTCCAAAGCCACAAAGGTGATATGGCGAACTTAGCTGATATATTGGAACATTCAATCTATGTGGATAACTGCCTTCACAATTTACCAACAACAAATCAAGCTAAGACAACAGTGGATGGGCTAAGACAGCTTCTTTCATTCCGGAAACACAACCTTGGTTGGGATGACCCCATGGAGCCTTTACATTTAAGGAAAAAGTGGCTTTCCTGGATAGGGGAACTCCATACTTTTTCTTCGATGCAGTTCTCTCGAACATACACCCCAGCCTCTGTTGACAACCCTTCAATCATCCGAGCTTCTTGTCTTTTGTGATGCTTATGGTTGGGTGGCATCTTTAAACACAACAGATGATCAAGGGCAGGTTATCTTTCCTTTTATAGAGCTCTTAGAATAACAAGACACTATACATGTTCTAAAGCTCAACAAATGCAAGGAACAGCAAACATCAGACAGTATGGATAATTAACCCTCTGGGGTCGACAAATGCGCCGGCGCCTTTTGAGGCATGTTTTCATGATAACGCAGAAAAGAATGTAAAATGCTCTGTCATTTTTGAACGTACAGATCTAACCAATACGTCATTCGAATCTGTAAAGGGTCTACTTTTATTTGTATACACTCATAATAACAATAAAACCCTGTGATTTTATAAAAAGACGAAAACAGACAGGATACGCACTCTGCCTTCGCTGTCTCTGTCATGTCTTTTTACAGACACATAAATGAAACAACCTAAATCTCAGCGAATACATGCCCCACAGACATAATAAATATACGTTGTGACGAGTCTCTCTGGGCTGATCAGCGTCGCCCTGGCAACCGGCGCACCGCACCTGCACCAGCTGATCACCGGCGGACCGATCACAGCTGGACCGCATCACCACACGGCTGTAAAAAGCCGCCAGCCCTCGCCCTCGCGAAAACTGAGTTCGATGGTGATTCTGTGGACTAACGATTGTTTCCCGCCTTTCCCCGTGGACATGGAGGAAATCCTACAGCGCCTAACTGAGGTAAGTGTCCGCCAGCAGCAGATTGTCGAGCATCTGACCACCCGTCAGAGCCAGGCAGAGGAAGAGCTCGCGACCATGCGCGCCCACGCTGCCTGCCACGTACTGCTGCCGGACCCCCGAGCGCAAGTCACCCGTCTGTTGCCCAAGATGACGGCAGACAATGACATGGAGACGTTTCTGCGGGTCTTTGAAACGACCGCGACTACTGAGGGGTGGGCTCACGAGGACTGGGTACAACTGCTGGCACCCCTTCTCACCGGCGAGGCGCAGCGTGCATACTTCTCCCTGCCGCCCGCTGCCGCCGAGGAATACCCGGAAGTGAGGCGGGAGATCCTCGCCCGGCTGGGCCTCTCCTCCATCTGCGCTGCACAGCAATTTCATGAGTGGGAATACCACGCCCGGGTGCCAGCCCATGCCCAGGCTGCCGACCTGACGCGCATCGCGCAGCACTGGCTACTTGAGGGGGATCCCACCGTCGTGCAGGTCGCAGAATGGGTGGTCATCGAACGCCTCCAACGAGCCCTGCTGCGATCTCACCGTCAAGCGGTTGGAATGAGGAATCCCGCCACCGTGCTCGACCTTGTGGAGGCAATCAAACTGGCGGACGCCGTCCAACACCGGGATGCCGGGGAAAGGCTGCAGCCGTTTCCCCGGAGGGTGCCTCACGCGCAGTAGGCTGACCGACGGTTCCTCGCACCAGGATAAGTCGATGCCTACTGCTGGGACCCCGACAACCCCACGGGCATGGCTGGCGGGCTGCATCGTTCACCGGCGGGCTGCATCGTTCACCAGTGGGTGCCACCCGCCACCCCAGAGGTGGATGTCACGGTTGATGGGCGACCCATGCCAGCGCTGCTGGATTCAGGCAGTGCGGTCACACTGATCCAGTCCCGACTGACTGCAACCAGCTCCCAGGAACTTCCTGCCAATCACCTGCGTCCATGGGGACACGCAGCAGGTTCCAGCCCGTCGGGTGACCATCGCTGCCGCCCACGGCGCCTGGGCAGTCGAGGCAGGACTGCTGGAGGACCTGCCTGTCCCTGTGCTGTTGGGACGGGACTGGCCGGGGTTCGACCGCCTGCTCGTCGCCACCACCCAGCCCACCAGCCCGGAAAGGGAACCATCGGCGCTGTTGATGGGCGACCCATGCGAGCGCTGCTGGATTCGGGCAGTGTGGTCACACTGATCCAGTCCCGACTGGCCGCAACCAGCTCCCAGAAACTTCCTGCCAATCACTTGCGTCCATGGGGACACGCAGCAGCTTCCAGCCCGTCGGGTGACCATCGCTGCCGCCCACGGCGCCTGGGCCGTCGAGGCAGGAATGCTGGTGGACCTGCCTGTCCCTGTGCTGTTGGGACGGGACTGGCCGGGGTTCGACCGCCTGCTCGTTGCCACCACCCAGCCCACCAGCCCGGGAGGGAACCTTCGACGCTGCAGACGGCCGCGAGGACCACGCCAACGGCCGGCACTACTGGCTTCGGACAGCGGGAGAGATGGTGAGTCCCCCTCTCATAATTCTAACCCCTTTTGTGACGTTTGCCAACAGGCCGCGGAGGGAGGCTCCTTTGCCAAGGAACAATGGGAGGACGACCGTCTCAAGCACTGCTGGGCCCAGGTGCGGGCCGCCGACGGGAAGGACGTTCTCCCCCGGCCCCATCCTCTCCCGCACTTCATCGTCCAAAAGGGTCTGCTGTACTGCGTCGCCCAGCGAAGGGGGGAGGAGAAAAACTTCTCGTCGTTCCGCGGACCAAAACAGAGGTCATGCTGGAGTTGACCCACTCCCATCCCATGGCAGGGTACCTAGGGGCGGCCAACACCATCCAGCGGATCTGTGACCGCTTCCACTGGCCCGGCCTGGAGGCCGAGGTGAAGGGGTTCTGCCAAGCCTGCCCGACCTGCCAGATCAGGGCACCCAGGATGCCTCCCCCAGTCCGCCCTTCCCCTGTTCCAGCCGGGAGATCGCGTGATGTTCCTCGTCCCCACCTCCGCCTGCAAATTCCTTGCTTCGTGGCAGGGCCTGTACACTGTGATGGAGAAGGTCGGGCCGGTCACCTACCGCCTACGGCAACCTGGTAGGAGGCGGCCCGAGCAACTATATCACATCAACCTCCTCAAAAAGTGGAACGGGACCCGGGACCAGCTAGCTGCCCTCAGTCTCACCGAGCCCGTGGTTGTGGACGTCGATCCCCACCTGTCGGCGACTCAGAAGGCCGAGCTGCAGCACCTGGTCGGTTAGTTTATGGATGTGTTCTCCTCCCAGCCCGGGCAGACCAACGTCACCCAACACGACATCAGGACAGCGCCCGGAGTGATCGTCAGGCAACGGCCCTTCCGAGTCCCAGAGGCTCGTCTGCGTGCTATCGAGGAGGAGGTCCAACAGATGTAAAGGCTGGGGATCATCGAGCTGGGGAGGGCCCGGTACATCTCGACGCTAGACCTCACCAAGGGGTACTGGCAAGTACCCCTAACGCAGTCAGCGAAGGAAAAGACTGCCTTTTCTTCCCCCAGCGGCCACTGGCAGTATCAGACCCTCCCCTTTGGACTCCACGGGGCCCCCGCGATGTTCCAGAGAATGATGGACATCCTCCTGCGACCCCATCAAAGCTACGCAGCCGCTTATCTGGACGACGTGGTGGTCCACTCCAAGGCATGGGACGACCACCTAAACTGTCTGCGGAGGGTGCTCTCGGAGCTCCGGCGGGCGGGGATCACCACCAACCCCCGAAAATGTCACCTGGTGCTCTCGGAGGCAAAGTACCTGGGGTACCAAGTCGTCCGGGGCCTCATTCGCCCCCAGGACCAGAAGGTGGACGCCATCCACAATGCCCCGCAGCCTCTCACGAAAACCCAGGTACGCGTCTCTTGGGGTTGGCGGGCTACTACCGGTGCTTCATACCTGACTTCTCCTCCTTAGCCGCCCCTCTGACAGACCTGACCAGAAAGGGGCGGCCCGAGAGGGTGGTCTGGAACCCTGCGCTGGAGGAGGCCTTTTACCGGATCAAGGCGGCGCTTACCTCCTCTCCCGTGCTTCACGCACCGGACTTCAGCTGCCCCTTTCTGCTAAACGGATGCCTTCGACACAGGACTGGGGGCGGTCCTGTCCCAGGTCCAGGGAGGTGAGGAGCATCCCATTATTTATATCAGCAGGAAGCTGTCCCTGGCCGAGACAAAATATGCGGCCGTTGAGAAGGAAGCCCTGGCTATCAAGTGGGCGGTCCTGAAGCTGCGGTACTACCTCCTTCGCCGCAGGTTCACTCTGGTGACCGACCATGCCCCCCTGCAGTGGATGTCCCGGGCCAAGGACACCAACGTCAGGGTGACCCGCTGGTTTCTCGCACTCCAGGACTTCCACTTCGAGGTACGACACCGGGCCGGGGCGGCCAACGCCAATGCCGACGGCCTGTCTCGGATCTGGACAGCTTATGCGGGTCTGTCAGGGGTTCGCCCCCACTCTCCCCTTGTTTCTCCCCTGCTGTCCCCTGTCATCCCTAGGACCAGGCTGACGCTTGGGGGGGGTATGTGACGAGTCTCTCTGGGCTGATCAGCGTCGCCCTGTCAACTGGCGCGCCGCACCTGCACCAGCTGATCACCGGCGGACCGATCACAGCTGGACCGCATCACCACGCGGCTGTAAAAAGCCGCCAGCTCTTGCCCTCGCGAGAACTGAGCAAGGGCTGATATCTGAGCCGAGGCAGGTAATCATGTACACGCCCCCTGCAGAAATCGTCTAAGCTTCATTACAGATATTATTTTATTTGTGTGTTTGAATGATGGCACGCTACACGAGCGAAGAAGCACTTCAGATGATTCTGGACAGCGAGTTCACCTTCTCCTCAGACGAAGAACGTGACTCAAATGACTTTTAGTTTTGAACAAAGCGCATATATAAACTATGCTATAAATATATATATATATATAAATATTATACCATAATGTCTCTTACGAAAATAACTATGGATTTATTTATTTGACATTTTGTAATGTTAAGACTATATTTTTCCAAAACTGTAAAATTGTTCACCAAACTTCTGTTCGCAGATATCTGCTCTGGTGTAAATGTTCTGAATAAACCAGGTAATTGGTATCCGCGATCGTCTGACGTGTAAATATACATAAAAATAATAATATATATAAACAAGCTGTAAATGTCACAGAGAAGTGGCCCATTGACAGACGCGCGTCCTTTCTTATCCTTTATTATCAGCTGATACTTTAGACCACAACATACTTTTAGAACGCTTGAATTGCACTGGTATTCAAGGACAGGCATTAAAATGGTTTAAATCCTACTTATCTGACTGATATCAATGTGTCCATCTAAATGGGGAATCTTCAGCCCTAACACAAGTAAACTATGGATTACCTCAAGGATCGGTTTTAGGGCCTATACTCTTCTCTGTATACATGCTGCCCCTTGGTAATATTATTAGAAAACACGGAATCAGTTTCCACTGTTATGCAAATGATACTCAATTATATGTTTCCTCCAGACCAGATGAAACCTTCCAACTATCTAAACTGTCAGAGTGCATCCAAGACATAAAACAGTGGATGACAAATAATTT